>CM027846.1:4465174-4718287 GCA_016097595.1 Eucalyptus pumila | reverse complement strand
CACTTTTGAGTCTTCCATCATCGCTTAGGGTTAGTGAGGTACTTATTCAATCTAGTCAATGTATCAGATAGCCTTTTCTCACATTTCACATGGTGTAGAAAAGAGATGAGATTTCTCTTTACTGCCATGCCAAATGAGCGTGTTTGAGTGCATGTTTGTTAATTGATAAATCTATATTTATCTATTGCTTCCTACGTCACTAAGGATCCTCTAGAAGTCGCAACTTAAATTAGGTGGCTCTTTATAATGATTGTCGAAGAATTAGAAGAAAATCTTGGAGATCTCGAATATAATTTCAAGATATGAAATTATTATGTTTCAATTTATTTTATTTCCCTTTATTTCTAAATATATAGAATTAGGAAGTAAATAGAAAAACAAAAAAAAAAACAAAACAAAAAACAGAAGAAACCATTTTAGGCTCAATTCATAAGTATGAAGCCCAATTCCTCTGGCAACTAATCAAACCCAACACTAAATGACTAGGGTCAGCCCAAAGCTACGACCTAGAAGACTAGGCCTGGCCCAAAGCCAAGTTCAACAAGCGGAACCTGAACTAAACCAATAATCAGAGCAAGCCCAAGTTTACTAAAGAGGAACAAACCAGAGGTCCACACCAATTTCCTCTTCCTCACCCATTCGTCCAGGTAGTCATTTACTTCCATCGACCAAAACCGCCAAAGCCTAGATCACTACCAAGTGAACTCCAAGTTAAACGTCACGGCCCATTGCATCCATCCTCGAACCCACTACCATCAATCACCTCCAATTGTTAAACATCACCGTCAACCACCATGACAACACACAACCGCCATCACAGCAAACACAGTAGCAACCCGGAAACAAACGTGGAAGACAACGTGTAGAATCAGTTTGGAGGATTCAAACTGAAATCTTTCTCATCAATCAATGGAAAACTCTTTCCAAGAAAGCAAACATGTTTATGAGTGTTCGAAGTAAACCAGGATCGGAGTGGACCATAAGCTAACTTGGTTTGGACATTTTAACAAACATGTGGTGAGCGATTTCTAATGGTGTTTGCGTATGTAAAAGGAAAAACGAAATCGATATCCACATTAACACCCTCGAGCAAACATGCTAGGAATCGTGAATCTAACACCAGATTGACAAACAGAGAATCCACCCCGATGTGCTCTCGCTTGGAGCAAAAATAGTGACCAGCCCTATGTCAGCGTCTTCAAGGCATTTTACCAAACAGTTTGTGCGCAACAAGAGATTCGACCGCACCCACGAAAAATCGAAACCGTTTATGGTCTAAATTTATGCTATGCCGCAACGTTGTTATATCTGAAATCTATTCTTTTTGTTGCTAACCAGATGGAATAATTGTCCTTTAAAATCTCATCGAAAATGATTTGAAGATGAAAAAAAAAATTATTTCTCAATAATATCTCTCTCCACGGCAAAAATCAGGACGCCACCGCATGAAATATTTGGAGTCACACAAGATCAGAGGGGAACTTTATAGTTCATGGTACAATAAAAGAGATTAACCATTTACTAAGTAAAGCTACAGCATAATGAAAACCCTCCACATCTAGGAGTCAACAATGTTCCCAATAGGAGTGAAAATGCTTTTTTTTTTTTTTTGGCTCTTATTACATGTATTTCGTTAATCTTGATATTAATAAAAACTGAAGCAAATCACCACGAAGTTCAACATCATTTAGGTGGAAGTCTAAAAAAAATGCATACAGGCACAAGTCGGTGAGACACAATAAGAGGCAATGATAATTATGGCATTTTCAAATTGTGGTTAATCATTGTAAAAATAAATTTTCCATTAAAGGTACATAAGACGTTACCATCTTTTCTACTTGATATCGATTTTCTCGTCTATACAGGGAAATTCTTAAAAAGGTCTATGTAATTACAGACTATCATAGTATGGCTTGAAAATTAAAGTTCATATCTAGGAAAGGAGAATCAAAAGTTTAATACAGTACATAAAAAGCATGAGGGCTATGGGAATATATCACATAATTGGTAGTAAGAATCCGTCTCCATTTAAAACTCTCGCATGATTGGTAGTGAAAATCCATTTCCATTTAAAGCTCTCAATTCTCAAATACTCCTTTTAAGGAAATATATCAACTAAATTGTCGATGAGATCATCATAGTTAATTAAGGAACCGAATTGAGAATATGCAAAAGTTTGTTGAGCTTTCAAATCTAGTACTATAAATACGGCCTAGCCACTCCTATGACAAAACACGACCAACACATAAAGATCAATACCTCATACATTCTCATTTGGATAGCGGTCCACAATGACGAAGATGATGTCTGGGGACAAGCTCTAGCTTGTCTCTCCCTTCAGATCGCCCATCCTAGCATTTCAGTTGCCATGGATGTAAATTGTTCGTCAAGTGTTGCCTATCATAGCCATGTAGCATAATCATGTACTCTAGCGGAACTTGATTAAGGTTCGAACTACTAAAGCCAACTTTTTAAGTAGAAGATGTCCCATAGGGTTCAAACTAGGTCGTTGACATTTAGTGTGCTTCATTTGGATGATTATACTTTCACAAAGCACACCATCTTTGTCAGGAACACATAATTGTTATATACGATCTTATCCTTTTTCTTAAGAGCTTTTATGGCATTGTGAGCAACATATCGCCATATATATGTAGATATTTTTACTTTTTTCATACTCTCACAATGAAAGTTACGTTTACAGGTCTCTACAGTCAAAGATGATGAGAATAACATAAATTCTTTCTTTAGGATGCTAAATCTCAACCATGCGGTAGAATCTCTTCTACGCACGAAGTAGTTTGAACCCAAATTGGGTTCCACTGGAGGACTTGAATGGCCTACATTGACACGGATTTATTTTTGCGGCAATTGAATGACGGATCAGCGATCAGAAGGGAGTGGCAAGCTAGAGGTCTTTATCATTGATGGGCCGCTATTTAAAGGAGAATGTATGAGATATGTGCCCAAAATGTAATATCTTATATCTTTATGTGTTTATCCTATTTCATCAGACCAACGAGTGTCGTGTTTATAGTATTAGACTTAAAAACTCAACAAAAGTTTGCGTATCCTCACTTCGGTTCCTTAATTGTCTACGTTAATCTCATTGCAAATTTAGTCGATAAATTTCCTTGAAAAAAAGTATTTGAGATCGAGAGATTTAAATTGACACAGATTTTATCTACGAATTATGTGATGCATTCCCATGTCCCGCGTCTTCTTGATGCCAAAAGAATATCGCATCGCATTAAAGTATTGATTCTCATTTCTATACTAGATATGAACTTTTGCCATATTATTATAGTATCTAATTACATAGACCTTACTTTTTCTACTTCACTTGGTACCTGATTATTTGAAATCCATTCCTTCAATAGAAAACATCGAACATGTTTCCAAGATGATCTTATCCCTTTGATACCACCAAGTGAAAGATATGATTATTTTGACCAATATATCTAATATTGCAGGAAAAAATTATTCAAAAAATTTTAAATTATTTAATTGCATCATTTAAGTTATAAGCATTTTTACATTATACTAATTAAGTCTATCAGGTCAATTTTTTTTTTCTGGAAATGACTAACGTGGATACCGACCATCTTATGTGAAATGATTAGAATAAACATGGACAATGGGGGGCCATTGACCACCGAGTTAGGGGTAGCAACCCCGCCAACCACTAGATGAGGCCTTGTGAGCCCTCACTGGCCACGTGCCCTAACCAACCGTGGAGAGGGTCATGACCCTCACTAGCTTTGAATGAGAAGCCCTCATCGAACACCACTAGGCGAGGGTCATAGCCTTCACTTATGGTTGGGCAAGGGCCGCAACCCTTGCATAATGGCCAGCAAGGGCTTGTTACCCTTGTGCATGGCCCTCATTCAAATCTGGGCGAGGGTTCTCAGCTCTTGTTGGCCACGTGCATGGCCAACAAGCCCTCGCCCAATGGCCAGCGACTTCCTGCTAGCCCTTAACAATTTTTTTTTAAGTAAAGAAGGAAAAAGAAATTGAAAGAAAAGAAAAGAAAAATATTTTAAAAATTAAAAAAAAAGTTAAAATATTACTAAAAATTATTCATGTCAGTTTTAGCTATGGCACATGGCACGACAACATTCACATCAACCATTTTTAGTCAAAATTAGTCAGAAAGACCAATTGACAAAACGTGAAAATATTTAGAACTCAATTGGCATAATTAAAATATTTAAGAATGAATTGATAAAAGTATAATAGGTTTAGGGCTTTTTGGATAAATGTTCCAATATTCTCACATGCGTTCTGTCTCTCTCTCCTCCCCCTCCCCCTCACTCCTCCGCCTTGCCTCCATCGTGTCACCGCTCTACCCGGCCATATCCGACAAGTCTAAAGATAGGCTCCGCATGAGACTCTGCCACGCCAACGAGCCCCCTTAGCCTCTCTCTTCTACCTCCCACGTCCCGCATTGCTCACGGCTCGGGTCTACAGGCCGGCCTCTGCGCAAAGTTGACAATAGCCTTGGACTTCAAAAAGCCACCTATATCTTTCACAGACCCAATCAACCTCTGATCGACCTCTATCTAGTGTTAAGCAAGACCAAGATTCGAGCTCAAGCTACCCTAGATTTGAGATTACAGCTTGGGTCGAGTGCGGCCGAGTTCGATGCTTGAGGCTCATGCTCAATTTCAAGGCTCAACTCTCAGCTTCGCTTGGGATCACACTCATCGTCGTCACCATTTTGTCCTCATTGATGAAGCGGCGATGAGAAGCAAAGTGTGCGTGTAAGGGAAGAAAGATGACAGATACAGAGATGGAGAGATCGACTTATCGTTGGGTGGAGCTGGGGAGCTGGAGGAAGACAGAGAATGACAGTACGTAACGGTGCTGTCCTTGGTGGACCGCCTAACCATGCCACTCGAGTAATATTCATTTTACATTATGTTCACTAAAAACTATGTTTTCATTAAAAGTTTTTGAGTTAATGTCCTATGCAAAAAGCTTATAAACATTTTGGGTTAAACCTGCCCAAACGCACCCTCACAGACTTTTAACAACGACAAAGCCAACCAACATGGACAAAACCACCGAACACAGCTGCGAACATCATCCTACCATGTCCATCCACCATCTTCAATGCCACCACCCTTAGCCCCCTTTCCCTCCCTCCATCCTTCTCTCTATCTTTGAGATCATAGACGTCATGGGGACCTTTTGATTCTTTAAGGACCCGAGAGCTATTATTTTGAAATATTATCCACTTTGGGCCTTCAGCCCTCACAGCTTTAAAACGTGTTACACATAGTAGAGAATCCAAGTCTTATCAACTAGCCCAGAACTTCTCCCTAGGCAATATGAGATGGGAGACATACGCTTAACCTTGTCTTTATACTATTGAGGCATTGCACTAAACCATCCCTCCATACTTCCCAGGTCCATGTCATTTGCCCCATATCTGAGTGAGGGTCATTGGGCCGTGCCCAAGGTCACATACCCCAAGCAAAATGGCTAGAATGAACCTTAACAATAATCAAATGAAATGGCTAGAATGAACTTTACAAGCATATAAGCAATGACAGCCCATGACCATTAATGAAGGCTTTTAAACAAATTCAATACCATATCGAATGGGAAAAAAAGAAAAGAAAAGAATATATGTACTTGATTTGACAAGCATTGGCTAGAATTAAACCTTGATCGATATTAGCCTGCAAAAAATGGCCATTCATGAAAAAAAATGATAAATAAATATAAAAATTATTTATATAGATAAAAGGTGAGCAAATAATCATAGATTTGGTAGAGAATGAACTAAGGTCATTGATTGATCATTGAATTGATTATTTGAAATAAATTTTAGAATGTGAACCTATGCGTATGACTGTCTTGACAATCAAATATAAAAAATGGTTTTATAAGATCCAAATAATATAGTTGCTAGTAGAATATCCCACACCCTCCAGGATACGACGATCTATTAGTTTGTGTAGTTAGGCTTCGCAATGCAATTAGTTACCCTTGAAATTAATACTTCTCATACAATCTCTTTATCATTATAAGCAAATTTATAAAATGTGACAAAAGACTTTTGCGCAAAAAAAAGAAGAAGAAAGCATATAGGTTGTTACAAACAAAGATATCCTAATGAAAATATAGATTAAAAAATAATAATAATAATAATACACTTGAAGAAATATGCTTCATCTATTAAAAAAAAACACCCAAGATTTGAACAATGGATGTAGTATACATACTCTTCAAATTCTTTTTCACATTTGAAATAAAGAGAAAAAAAAAACATAGTGCATGAGTTGAAAAACTACCCGTATCATACTGTATTCTAAGGAGAAAAAAGGGATATGAAAGGGGACAAAAGAGTAGAAGAGCACATGAAAAATAACCTGGAAGATCTAGACCGATGTGAGAGTTCAAGAGAATTTTGATGTAATTTGCATAGAGTATGACAAAGAGAGGAGATGATACAAAATGAAGACAAACTTTGGGAAGACAAGTCGGCAGTGCAAAAGTTGTCTCTATTTATATTATACTTCCTCATGCTTGATTGAGTATATTCCAACTTACAATATTGGAGAACTTTCTCAATTTGACTTCTCTTTTCTTGTTTTGGTCTACTATTCTCCCTCTCCCACAATATTTAAAATGACCTGATCTTATTTAATCTTAATTTTTTCATAGATTCTCAAAGTAATCCACCAAAAGAGTGCAAGACCTTTTTATATCATTCCTTGTAAATAGTAATAATTTTCTTATCCGATGTAGATGGTATTAAGGTTCGGAATCTAGTATGAGATTTGTAAGTTAAGTATGTACTTGTTATCAAATTGGTAAGCGATATGTCTAAGTTCCTTAATTTGACTTCTTAAAACAATCGATTGATGGATATTCTAAATTAGTTACTAATTGAGCGTATGTACCATTAAGATTTCTTAATTTTCATCTACTTATTTATATATTTTTCTCGTTGGCAACCGTTAATAGTTATTTTAGATTTTCTAAATTCAAATTTGTTCTTTATTTTTAAGTATATGAAGCCGATATTGTTACATCATCGACATAAGATGTCATTTTCTAGCCATTATTCCAAATTGCAACTTTAGAAACAGAAAAAATAAATAAATTGCAATTCAATTATAATGAGATATAGCTTACTAATTAAAAATTCAACTCTACTTCATTTAGCCAAAGAATACAAAAAAAAACTTTGAAATACAAATGGTTGCCAATGGTCCATATGAAGATGATTACTTGTCCTCATGAATTTTTGCGGAAGGAAATCCCATAGTAATAAAATTGTTGAAGAAAAGAAAAGTATATTGATGCAAAAAAATACACCCATTGACCTTTTAGTGGGAGATACAAAAGATACTTTACCATATACTATCTTTTGCCTATTTTCGACAGGTCTATTTTTAAAACAACTTGCTCATTCGCACCGACACACGTATCTAAAAATAAACCTCATAACATATTTTCATGCGTTTATTTTTCTTCATCAAGGCTAATTGGGTAAGTTTAAACTTGTTGTATTCTATTCATTTCCCTTATTACCTATAAACTTATATGATTATGCATTAATTATTTGATTCCTTTTGTGGTAGCCAATCTAGTCATTATCTATTTTTAGGGCAATTGAATTCCATTTTTGAATTTTCTTTTTGTTGTCATTTATTTAATTCTATTTGCATTCCAATTCTTTCCTTAATGCCTTTTCCCCTCCCGTTGTCTTTAAAATGCATTCCTTTAGCACTAAGAGTAAAACAGGAAATATAATAATTAGTAGACATCCTTTTGTATAAATTTTTTTTTTGGGCAAAATCCTTTTGATTAGTAATTGACTTTGGAAGCTATTAATGTGTTCATCATCTCTACCTCTCTTTGTGCGCATTTGTTTCTCTATTGTAAATAATTTAAATTAAAATTTAGAGATGTTGGCATCTATAGCAGTTCATTTTCTTTTTTAGGCGCACATTGAAGTAAAATGATGTGAAGAGAAACACAAACTATACTAGTCTAGGTCTCATCTTATTTATACCAAAAAAAAAGGTGAAGGCTGGTTTTGGACTAAAGAGGAGGGAAAAATAAGAGTTTCCTCATTTTTTAGTAATTCTTATCAGCTCTCGATTTCTTCCATCTTTCGCCGCCGCGCGAGTCGCACTCCCGCCAGGAACAGCACGTGCGGAGCAGACGGGACTCCGCAGTCGATCCGCCGCCGTGACCATGTCGGCGTCGCCCACCCCTCGGGCCCACCTCCAAGCCCGAGCTTCGAAGAAACTGGACATACCCATCATGGTAACGGCACTTCCGCTCGCGTGGTGTTCGATGACGGAGTGGGGGCGAATGTGGTGGGGAGTCGTCTTGTTTGGAGTGCGCGAAAAATGCTTTCTTTTGCGTGTTTCTGCTTGGTGGGTACTGCATTTGGGCACTGAGAAGTTGCGATTGCTTATTTTTAGGATGGGAATTTATGTGGGTTTGGGTAATGTGTGCTTTCTTCTTAAGTTACTGAAAGTTCTCAATACAATTTTTGGTCTTGTCCCCGCCATTAGGTGTTTGCTGTGGCTGCAGGTGAACAGTTGTTTGGGCAAAATGGGGAAGGCTATTATAAAAGCAGCGGATTCTGTGGGGCTCGATCTTATCCCCATGTCGTTTGGCTGTGCTGAAGAGGCTGGAAAAACCGTAGAGGTGTGTGGCAAAGAGATTACGGTGCACGGATCTCAATCTTTTGTGAACACTCGAATATGATCATGGTCGACTACACTGTGCCTGATGCAGTGAACAGTAAGGGATACATCTTAAGAGATATTGTTGATAGAAATGCATTTGCTGAAAGAGAGGTCTGGTTTTTTATAGTTCCATTAAAATAGGGGTGGGAGGATTGTCTGATTATATGGAACTTCGGTAATTTTGTGAAATCTACAAACCTTAATAGGATACTGCATGAGCCAATATGTCACTGGTCGCTTGATAAGTTCAATTGAATTCTTGTTACTGAGCATATCTTTCTATCATCATGAAGGTAATGCTAAGCTGTATTGCAATGTTGGAGTTCCATTTGTCATGGGAACTACTTGAGGGGATAGGGATCGACTTTACAAAACAGTCAAGGATTCAAATGTATATGCAGTAATTTCCCCAGAAATGGGGAAACAGGTGACAGAACCCAAGATCCTTGTTCAGTTTTAGCCATCTCTGCACTTTCTTATTTTGTCCTAATTATTCTCTAGTTTTTGGTAGGTCGTGGCATTTCTTGCAGCGATGGAAATTATGGTAGACAATTTCCAGGAGCCTTCTCTGGGTATTCTTTAAAGGTGTTCAGTCCTTTCTCTTCTGCATCTGCTTTCCCCTCTGCTCCTCACTTTCGTTCTCTTTCTTGTATGGTTCGTCCTTTTGACTGGGTCTCGATTAATGATTTTATGGATGTTTAAGTGCACATGTAGCTGATGTTAAAATTAGAATTCCCACCAATGTTTGATTAGATACTTTTGAGAGAGGTATTGGTTGTAAGATCAATTGTGCATGAAAAAAGAAAAAAAGGGTAGTAAGAATGGAAGTTCTGTGAGTTTTGTCCTATAATATGTCAATTAGGTACGTTGATCTCTATGCTTTATGCATCATATCAACACAAAGATTAAATGTAAACACAATCAAACAAACAAGACACTAGCTAAATCACAGAGCAGAAAAAAGACGGTGGCCAAGTGAGGTTATAGGTGACTCATTGTTTGTGTGCTAAGCCGATGTGGGACTCACAACAGATTAGGTGCTGTGAATCTTATCTAATTCTATCCAATAAGCTTAGTTTTATTTAGTTCCTATCCTCAGTTAGATTTGTTGTGTTTTACTTGCTATCATTTAACTCGTCATGTTTCATTTGCTTGGTTATCAAGATGAATGATGGTTGCGTACTGTGCCAGTTGTTGTGAAGTGACCCTTTTACCAGAATGGGGAATGAGATAGGAGTTCGGGTACTCATACACTGAACCACTATCTTCATTGAAGTACGAGGGAACAAATAAGAGGGAGATTAAATGTGGCATCCCGGAAATTCAAAGCCAAGCCTTAAGGTGTGTTAAATGTCTTTAATTAGGTGATAGAATTTTATGGCTTATGCTTTAGCCAATTTGTCCTTTAATTTGATGAATTTTACTTGTATTGTGGAAATTTAAATTTAAATGCTTGGCCATATGATTTAAATTTCAATGATTAAAATATCCCAAGACTTTGGCCAAGATGAAATTTGAATTTAGAAATATTTATAGAAAGGAATTCAAAAGAAAAAAAAAAGAAAAAGGGGATTAATTTTCGAAATGGGCCTTGGACCCATTAGCCTAAAGCTTGGTGGGCCAAGCTAGTCGGCCATTAGGGCCCAATAGGTGGCTGTCGACCAGCCCAAAGTGAGTGGCCGGTTGGGCCTAAGCCCAAGCCCATTCAAAATTCAAAATAAAATAAAGATTACAAGTGGCCAAAGGAAGAGCATGCATTGGTTGGTCATTAGGTGGATCAATCATTGCAAATGATGGGATTAAGGGATATAAAAAGAGAGAGAGAAGAGGAGTGGCCGGTTCCTCTAGCTCCATTCGGTCGAGAGAAGTGAGAGGGAGAGAGAGATTTCGAGAGAAAGGGAGAGGAAGGACCGAGAGAGAGGAGGTGGAGCCGAGAGTTGCCGCCGCCCGTCCGCCGTACGTCCGCCTAGTCCGACCACCGTACGCCGTCGTCCATCGCTGTTTGTTCATCTTGGAGGCAAGTGGAGTCCTTAACTTCTCTTGCATGTCTGTTTTGTTGGTTGCATGTTCGGTTTTAGGTGTAATTTGGGCGAAAAACCGAGGTAAGGGTTGGATGTGTTCAAGCTATGTGACTGTTTTCGTTTGGTTTGTGGTAGTCAGTATCTTAGTCGAGCTTGCATGTGCACTTGGAGTGCGATTTTGGCTTCGGTGTCTTCATCAAAGTTGAAGCTAACATCTTTTAGTATGATATACTCGAATTTCATGGAAAACTATGGTGATATGTGGGGTCAAAAGCTTTGTTATACGGAGACCTCAGATCTGCGAAATCTTCACTGACCTTTTGTTGATTTCTTGGTTGCATGTTGATTTATGTTGGAGATCTCACCTTGTTGTCTTCTTGAAAGTTGTAGGAAACACCTTAACTTACAACATACTCAAATTTGAAGCAAAAATAACAAGTATAACCTGGTGAATCTGTTAGATCTTGGAGATGGTTGATTCTGGTGAGGTGTACCGAGACACCCGAGACTTCATGGGTTAAAATGGTGACCATAATCTGGTTATTTGACCTAGATCCCTTCATGAAAATTGTAAAGAACATATTGTTACATAACATACTTACATTTCAGAAGGAACGAAAGAGATTTGATGGGTGAAATCTAAGAAATACGGAGGAGTGTGTTCTGGATGTCGCGGTAGAGATTCCAGAAGCTTCGTAGGGCTATAGAAATAAATCTAAAAAAATTTGGCTTAAAGTTCTGAATGAAAAAGGTACGAAAATGTGTTGTGTATCACCCTGTAAAGTTTCGTAATTTTTGAAGACTGAATGGGTATTTTAATTTAATTTATTCGGAAACTGTGCAGTGGGTTTAAATCCGAGAATTTTAGGATGTTCTTGGAGGAAATTGTGAAATTGTGAAAATTACGACTTGGCCACGAATTTTATATAAAATTGTAATCCTATAAATGATTATTGAATATTATGATTTTGGGAAAATCATAAATATTAAATATTTATTTATGAAAATAAATAAATATAATAAAATAATGAAATAATAATAAAATAATGAAATAATAAAATAAAATAGATTTTTATTTGGCCATGGATTCAATTCCATTTGTGTGGCACTTGTGTGATGAGGTCTTTGTACATACATTAAGTTGAAATACTTATGTGATTAAGCTATGACATGTGAATTGAAATGCAAGTGTGATATGTTTGATGCCATGCCAAATTTCCATGTTAAATTGAGATAAAAGATAAATGTGGATGAGAATGAGGTTGTGGTGGAGGATGTTGTCTGGTGGCCTGGTGGCGTAATTCCGAGATTCCCCGGGAGTTTCGGGATGCCCGGAATGTGGGGGGCCGGAAGCCCCGTCGGAGGTTTCGCCCGAAGGGAGTGACTCGCGATGCCGGGATTGGGGTGCGAGATCCCCGGTTAGAAGGGTAAAGGCCGGAAGCCCCGTCGGAGGTTTCGCCCGAAGGGAATGCCTCGTGATGCTAGTTGAGATGCGAGATGCCCGGAATGTGGGGGCCGGAAGCCCGGGGCCATGAGATGGCCGGAATGCTTGGGATCCCCGTCGGAGGTTTCGCCCGAAGGGATGGTGATGATGGTGAATTTGATGATTTGAGAAAAGATAATGTGGGGATCAATTGATAAGTAAAAGTGGAAATTGATCTATGATGTGATATGCATGGTGATGCATGGTTAATGATGATGTGATATGCATGGTGATGCATGGCTAATGATGATATGATATGCATGGTGATGCATGGCTAATGATGATGTGATATGCATGGTGATGCATGGCTAATGATGATATGATATGCATGGTGATGCATGGCTAATGATGATGTGATATGCATGGTGATGCATGGCTAATGATGATATGATATGCATGGTGATGCATGGCTAATGATGATGTGATATGCATGGTGATGCATGGTTAATGATGATGTGATATGCATGGTGATGCATGGTTAATGATGATATGATGTGATATGCATGGTGATGCATGGCTAATGATGATATGATATGCATGGTGATGCATGGTTAATGATGATATGATATGCCTGGTGATGCATGGCTAATGATGATGTGATATGCATGGTGATGCATGGCTAATGATGATATGATATGCATGGTGATGCATGGCTAATGATGATGTGATATGCATGGTGATGCATGGCTAATGATGATGTGATATGCATGGTGATGCATGGTTAATGATGATGTGATATGCATGATGATACATGGCCATGATGATGATATATATGCTATAATGATGCATGAATACGCTTGACATCAAAATGGTAAGCAATGCCTGCATTGTATGATGGTATGCATGGTGCACCGAGTTGTTATCGGATTTCCTATCTCGCGAGTGGTTGTACTCACCCCTTTTGGGGATAACATTTCAGATTAGCACTATGCCGCTACCCGCCGTTTCGCGTGGGGTATTTTACGGTCTACCGTCGATGTTGAGGTGGAGTGTACGGAGATAGATTGTCCTCTCGTGCCCGGATTGACGTTTATCCGAGTGCGATGCTTAGTTATGTATGATATCGGCCTGGGGGGGGCCCCGTCATACAAGAGTTCCCGTCTCGTGCACGTTCGACGGGATGGAGCGATGCGAGGGATGCCGCCGCCGCCACCACCTGACACACCGGGTTGGGTGTGAGACCTGTACGCGAGGAGTAGGAGCTAGATCACTTTTTGATGTAGAAAACCGACGCTTTCGATGGGAGGGTTCCTTGTTCACATGATGTTAGGGGTCGAGGTTTCTTTTTGAGAGTTTAGGTAGGACATGGCAGAGTCCTAACCCTTCTTGTTTTTTGTACCGACCCGAAGGAAACCCCATCATGCTTTATATATGTATGTAAGCCAAGCGTCGAAGCTGTTTATAAAAATCATGATGTTTAGCTGGTGTGTATTTGTATCATGGGTTAGAAGGGAGATAGATGACGATGTGAATTTTGCTTCCGCTATGAGTCGCGCATGGGACCGCTTTAAAAAAAAAAATGCCTGTAATCTGGCAAGGCTTAACTTAGCCAAGAGATATAGATGGTAAAAGATGTAACACCGGCGCTGGTGACGACCTGCGAAGGGTTCGGGGTGTCACATTAAAGATTTTTTGTTAGGTGAGAAATAGGCTTTTTATGTTGCTATCTTGGGAAGCACGAGAGCTGGAATCTGTGGCAATTTAAGTCCCTCTGGGTTTTCCGTGGTTACCCTTTTGTTACACTCTCATCTTTTGAGCGATTAGGGGGCATCTTCTATCCTTAAAATGCCATAGTGTGGTTTTACCCCCTTCCTACTTCTCCTCACTTTTTCTTTGCCAGTTTGAACAGGTGCATCGTTGATGTCTATTCTAGTGCACTAAGTTGTAGTGGAAGACCAGGTATTAAGCTGCTTTCTTAAGAATATTTTGAGAATTGGTATTCGTTGTTGCTTTGGGTCTCGTCCGGTGATTTGCATTGATTGATAAACATTTACTCGTGTGCAATGAATTCGGGTTAATTTATAATACTGCAACACTCTATCGTTTCACTCTTGACCTAATGATGCCAAATTTATATTGTAGACATGGTTTAGTAAGTTATTGCTGTTTTCAGTTCACATTTGGATGTGCTAATGGTGGCACTAGTGAATCTGTTTAAAGTACAGGTGATGGAGTCCCATCAATCAAGGAAATTGGACACATCTGGAACAGCTAGCGGTAATTTCTTGCTTTGAGAAGTTGGGAGTGTCTTTTGACAGGGATCATGTGGGTTGTGAAATTATGTTTTTGACTTTTGACTCGATTTATTTGGAAATTCTCGTTGATTCTTCTTTTGTTTATCCTGAAAAAAGGCACATTGAGGAACATGTACGTATTTGTTGCTAGTCCAGATCATTTATCTGTTTTTATAGAAATTGAATTGTAGATTAGTTATTGGCCAAACACATGATTTTTGTGTTTTAGTTTGTTCCTTTAATCTTGATGAAGCTTTGTTTTTATGCACTTCTAGCAAGAGTTAAGAGGTCTTTAAGTTTAGTTCTTATACCATTGGCCTACTTGCATATGGGGCAAAACCTACGTTTTATACTTGCATGTTGAATATCTTCTAGATTATGCATGAGTGAATGGCACAGTAGACGATAAACCGTAACAATAATCTTTGTCATTGTTGGTTCTATAATTAAGATTATTATTTTTATTAGTATTTCCACATTGAAAATATCTCACTTATCTGTGCTTTTGCTTTGGAATACCATCAGATCTAGATGATCTATGATCATAAACAACAAGTAGAGATGGTGGGAGTTCCAGAAGAGTATTTGTCTGGTCATGCTTTCCCATTTGTATCATCTGTCATTGCCTGATGAAACATAATTATGTTTTTATGTTTTGATATGTCCACCTTATTTTATATGATTTTCTAGAGATGAGTATCACGAAATATTCATCTACTTTTTACAGAGTTTCTTTCGAGTTTCAGCACAACGTTTGTGGTAGATCATACGCCAAGGGCACAGTTGGT
The DNA here is from genome assembly GCA_016097595.1 of Eucalyptus pumila. Lineage (NCBI taxonomy): Eukaryota > Viridiplantae > Streptophyta > Magnoliopsida > Myrtales > Myrtaceae > Eucalyptus > Eucalyptus pumila. Next base: position 4,703,041 of record CM027846.1, on the reverse strand, counting down.
GCTGTCTTGTTTTTAGCAAAGAAGGTGATAATTCTTCCAACTGAACCCACTTTAGTTTGGAATTGATTTTTTCCCTGGATGTACAAGTGCACACTGATCCAAACTTGCCCGTAATTATATTCAAGAGTTATTTTCCTTGCCAAAAGTGAAACAAAGGCATTACAAAATGGCAAGCTTTGAAGTGACACCAGCTCACCTCTCCTATATATACTTGTATAATAAGATTCACACAATGTCTGAATGCGATGTACAATGTCTTAGTTCTGAATGAGGAAATGTGTTCTTTGTATCTAATCGAAGTTAACTGTTTGGAGTTGCAGATAGTTATTGTCCCTATGGATCCCATAGCCAATGTACTCGCTGATTTTGGTTTGTCAATGTGTTGTCTTTTTGCAGATCCAGCAGAAGGCAGACCAGCGTATACACAATATGATTGATGTATTGCATGAGGGTAGCATGCATTAATACTAGTTTCATGCTGAGGTTTCTTGTGCGGCGTTTATCTTTCGGGTCAGCTGTATTGTCTTAGTTCTGTGTTGTGGTCTCGAATAATCTTTACCATGGTTATAATTATTATTATTAGTAATTGTTTGGCAGATGTCGTATCTCCATCCAACTCAGGACTCTGGTTTTTAGAATTCTTTATACTTATCGTTACGTTATATGGCAATGGAGTAGAGAAAATTGCAAGACTTGTTTTGAAGACGGATTTTTAAGCTTGAGCAGCTGTAGCTTCTCTTTGAGATGTTAGGATTTTGATCATTTGCAATGCGAAGCACGTTTTAAAATCAGATAATGCAAAGTAGAGTAGAATAGTTTTGTAATTTTCCCGCGACTCTCTCATACTCAGCATTGTCAGCAACTACTGTACTGTTCGAGTCTGCAGCTAGGAAGCCATATGGAAGTGTCCTGCTTTTCTCATTAATGAAGTTTGATGTTGAAACTTGAAAGGCCCCCAATGGTTCAAAATGAAGTTCTCCCCCACTTTCACTAAGAGAGATGATCATGTGTAGATGTCAAAGACCTATGAACTTGAAAAGTGTTTGAATCTCAATGAATAAGATGAGATGGAAAACAAGAACGTGGTCAATTACAAATTAGATTGTCTAAGCAAATAAATAAATAAATAAATAAAAAGGTCAATAAATCTCATCATAAATTTGAATTTTATTGTATGTGAACTCCTGGATCTCTCTCATTCATATTGCTAGTGCTGCTACTGCCGCAATGCAAATTGGACAATAATCTTCGTCTTGAGCCATTTCGCAATGCAGCGGTAGCAAAAGCAATGGCCGTAATCCAACTTTGCAGATTGATCAGGATATGCATCCTGCAATGATGTTAGCAAAAATGAGAGTATAATGAGTGGTCAATATATTCCATTTAGCCTAGATCTGTCTTAAAAGTTATGTACTGACCGAAATTTTTTGCCATTCTTCTTTTACCTCGATGTTCTTACATAATGAAGCGATTCTTACAAGTCAGATACAATATGTTTTGGGCCTTGAATTCCATTGATTAGGCGTGCTTGCGAGCACTTTTCTAGTTTTATGCCCTTTTTGGCATTATATTAGGCTTTTATTTATTTTTCTAAATGCTTCACTAGTTAATTTAACTTTTTGGGTTTTCCAATGTCACTTAGGGTTAATAGGGTACTTATTTGATCTATGCTATGTATGAGGTAGCTTTTTGTCATATTTCACATGATGAAGAAAAAGTGATTTCTCTTTGTTAGTGCGCAAGTGAGTGGTGTTGTCTTAGTGCGTATTGGCAAATCGATAAATCTGTGTTTACCTATAGTTAGCTGTATCATTTAGGATCCCCAAAAAGGTGCTGCTTAATATAGATGGCCCTTTGTAGCAATCAAAAAAATAATTCGATGTTATTAATGTAATTTGTGTGTTTGTGTTTAAGTGAGAGAGAGTATCTACTGCCCATATAACTAATACATCTTTGCCCAATCTAATCACCATATATATTCCCATTTCATTATCAAGATCTCCTATATATTCTAATTTTCATTTTGCTTATATAAATTAAATCTCCCACCACATATAAAAGGTTTTAATCACGTTCATATCTGAAATATCTTGACGGATGGTGTTCGTAACTCAGAAATCGGTTGGCTTTTATTCTAGTTAACATCATATTGTCATTAATTATCAACGAAGTTTATATCTTCTCATTGTCAAAACAAACATGGGAGTATTTCACTACTTAGGTTTCATAATTTTCTTCAATACCAATTTATTTGTTATTTTAGTTAATTATTAATGGCGCTAATATTACTTTACTATTATTGGTGCATGCTATCATGTTGCCTTCTATTTAGTTCCTTAAAGTTAGACACAAAGAGATTACATATTCAACAATGTTAAATATATCAAATTTAGTTGAAACTCAATCAATCTTTGCAAAAACCATTACATGAACCACTTCAAAGAAGAAATGTGCCTTATTCATAATTTTATTGCTTTCCTTTTACAAAGTGGACAAAAGTTCCTCCTCATGAGCCAATTCTCAATGCAGCCATAGTGAAAGCGATGCCCACACTCCAACTGTCCAAGCTTCTCTTCAACAATGAAGTCGTCCTGCAAATAGTCCACCAAAATAAAAGGTACGATTTAGTAACATATATGCATAGTCATAGTTTAAATTTAGCTAAGACAATTACTTATGGACAACAATATTGTTCCTCAATTCTATCTTAATATTTTCTTTAGTAAATGAAGTGGTTCTTACTAGACAAATACAGCAGGATTCGGCTTCGACATTGTATTCTTCCGAAGTAGAGGTTTGGGGTTGATATTGCTGCGACCTGAGATGTGTAGAGATGGCTTCCTCACTCAATCCTACGGAAGCATCTCCACCCTATTTGTTGAGGTGAATCAATTCTTAATCAGAAGCATATGAAGAAAACCTAAGTATTTCATAGTCACCTATCCTTAAGTAAATTATTTCTCAAGTATCGAACATATTGCTTGCTCGAGGGCTACCAAAGTCAAAAATAGATGTCCCTCTACATCAATTTAACATCAATGCACGTTTGGATTAGCTTTTAGTTGTTTGAATGTAAAATACACAATAACACACATAAATGTAGTGAAGGGGCTTGAGCATATATATACCCACGAAAATGAATTACAACAATTTCACTAATTGAGACGTTTGGACGTTAGTATGAGAGATAAAACTCGAAAATCACGTCCACAGCAAAATTCAAGATTTAGGGTAACAAATATTATTACTCGAAAACTTCTATGTCCACTACAAAACTCATGATGCAACCGCAAATGTTTGAAGTCATACACAAGCAGCAATCTCTGTTTAGTTGAACTTTTTATAGTTCATAGTACTATAAAAGAGATTATGTATATACCGATGCTCCGTTTGTTTTGCAGAAAGTTATAATTTAGGAAACATTTTTTTCAAAACGATTGCATGTATTGTTTATAAAGGTAAATAAATGAAAAATATTTTCATCTTATGAAAATATCTAGACTATCATTTAGATGGAAATTTAAAATACATGCAAGCCAGTACAAATCTCCAAAGAGACAAAATAAGAGGTAATGACAATTATGACATTACTAGGTTGTGGTTATTCATTGCCAAAAGAAATAAAAATAAAAATCCATCAACACTACATGAGACATTCATTTTTCTACATGACACAGAGTTTCATATATTTTAAAAAATATTTAAAAAGGTATACTTAGTTACATATTATCTTGATATGGCATGTAAATTAAAAGTTCATATCTAATATAGAAATGAGAATCACAAGTTTAATACAATGCGATTGTCTTTTGGCATCAAGTGCATGATATATGTGGAAATGCATCACATAATTGGTAGTAAAGATTGGTCTCAATTTAAAACTCTCAATCTCAAATACTCTTTTCAAGGAATTATATTGACGAAATTTCCAATGTGATTATCATATTTAATTTGGGAACCAAATTAAGAATTATGTGAAAATTTGTTGAGTTTTCAAATCTAGTACTATAAATAAGATGTCGATGTTCCTAAAATGAAACATGAATACACAAAGTTATAATAATATTACGTTTTTGGAACATACCTCATGCGTTCTCAATTGGATGGCAGCCCACGGTGATGGTGATGATATCTCGGGATGAGGTCTGGCTCGCCTCACCCCTCTACTCGCCCATCCTGGCAATCTAGATATCGCAGAAGTAAATTGATTGTTTATATATAATCTTCCCGGGCCATGTAGCCCTGCTGAGTTCTCATTGGTCTGGTCAATTGTGTTGTTATTTTCATTTTCCATTGTACAGGCCTGCAAATGTAAAATTCTTTTGTCAGAGAATTATAATAAAAATATTTGTATATATATTTGTGTGGGTATACGCTGTTCATTATGCTAGATAGCTCTAAAAATATGAACCTAATATGTTTTCTTGACGAAATATAAACATATTATGTACTAAATCATGAGAAAAAATGATGAGATTACCTCGGAAAAATATAAAATATTTTCTAGCAAATGAACGGATTTCATATTATTTCTTTATGCTTACATTAATGACGTTATCGAGACAAAAGCATACATTTGTTGTCAAATGGTGAATCAATCCACTAAATGCGTAGAATTCCTTCTTTTGGAATTTTACATAGACAAAAACAATGCTAAACTATGTATGATTGACCGTGTAATGACCATCTAGCATTTGTATTAAAACTATATATGAACATAAATCAATTTACTAGAGGGGGTGTATGTATTCTATCCAAATTAGTAGTATATACATCGAAAAAGCCTGTTTCTGTTGAGGGAGGAATTCCTACTCGAAGTATTGGAGGGGCTAAGTCGGAATGCAATTGCCCTCACAGTAGACATAAAACAAGAAAAAGATTTCAAATGATATAAATTTTCTTTCAATGCCTGCACAGTCTTTTAGTTGATTTGTCATAGGAGAATGAGTATGACAAGAAATTGACTTACACATAGTGAAATTGAAATTGAAAATTTTGGAAATGGGATTTAATTTTTTTTTCAAACCAACTTAATTATCATATTTATAATAGCCTGCAAAAAAATTATTGTAGTTGACATTATATCTTAATAAAGCGATAATTTTCTAATTGGTCACTAAGGACAATTTTGATAAGACTCATAGACAATAAAACCATTGAGGTTTTGGTGAAATTGCAGAATAAATATTAGGGATAACTTTGTTAAAAGTTTTAAAACTAGTCATGAAAGGGAAATTAAATCTTGAATGTTGTAAAAAGTGCAATAAAATCTTAAAACTTGTTAAATTGGTTTAAACAAGTCATTTCATTAATTTCGTCCACTTTAACTAACGGAAAATACTTACCTGCCTTATTTTATTACTTTCTTAAGACACGTGGCAATGACGTGGTGCCTACTAAGTGCCATGTCAGAAAAAACATTAAAAAATTATAAATACATACAAAATTTGATTAAAAATAAGAAGCAAAAAATTAACACCGCTTGGCCAAGCCCTTGCCAATGGCAGCCGCTAAAATCATCGGGAAGGGCTAGGGAAGGTCACCCTCACCAGCCCCAAGCGATGTCTTGGTGGCTCCCGACAAGGGCCTACCAGCCCAAATTTGGGGGAGAGCGCGATCCTCACTCCGATCTGAGCAAGAGTCATCTGGCCTCGCTCAAGGTTGCCCACCCAAAGCAAAATTGCTAGAATGAACCTTAATAATAATAAAACGAAATTGGTAGAATGACCATTACAAGCATAGAAACACAGATAGCGCTAACCATTTATTAAGGCTTTTAAACAAATTCAATACCATTTGGAATGGAAAAAAAAAAAGATGAAAAAGAGAAATACGTACTTGATTTGGGAAGCACCAGCCAAAAGTAAACCTTGATGGAAATTAGCCTGCAAGAAATGACCATTCATGAAAAAAATGATAAATACATGTAAAAAATCATTTATTTAGATAAAAAGGTGAGCAAATAATCATAGATTCCCTAGAGAACGAACTAAGGTCACCGATTGATCATTGAATTGATCATGTGAAATTAATTTTAGAATTTGAATTTAGTATGACTATCTCGACAATCAAATATAGTGAATGGGTTTATAACATCCAAATAATTTGGTTGCTAGTAAAATATCCTACACCCTCCAAGATACGACAATCTATTAGATTGTGTTGTTAGTCTTCAGAATGCAATTATTTACCTTGAAATCGATACTTCTCATACAATCTCTATATCATTATAAGCAAAATTTGTAAAATGCAACAAGAAAGACTTTGACACGAAAAAAGAGAAAGCATATAAACATCGATACCCTAATGAAAATATAGATTAAAGAAATAATAAAAAAAATCACTTGAAGAAATATGCTTCATCTATCAAAAACATCCAAGATTTGAACAATGGATGTAGTATACATATTTTTCAAATTCTTTTTCACATTTGAAATAAAGAGGAAAAAATAACCATAGTGCATGAGTTGAAAAACTACCTATATCATACCATATGCTAAGAAGAAAGAAGGATATGAAAGGGAAAAAAGATCGTGGAAGCACACGAAAAATAACCTGGAAGATCTAGACCGATGTGAGAGTTCAAGAGAATTTTGATGTAATTTGCATAGACTAAGACAAAAAGATGAGATGATACCAAAATGAAGACAAACTTTAAGAAGACAAGTTGTTAGTGCAGAACTTATCTCTATTTATATTATCCTTCCTCATGCCTGATTGAGTAAATTCCAACTTACCATATTGGAAAGCTTTCTCAATTTGACATCTCTTTTTAGTTGCTAAGAAATCCTAACTCGAATTGTCATCTTACATATGTATTTGTATTTCATTCTTGAAATAGTCTCGTTTTATTGAATTAATTATTTTCTTGGTCTACTATTCTCCCTCTCCCACAATATTTAGAATGGTTTGATCTTGGTTAATCTTAATTTTTTCATAGATTCTCAAAGTAATCCACCAAAAGAGAGCTAGACCTTTTAATATCATTTCTTGTAAACGGTAACAATTTTCTTATCCGATGTAGATGGTATTAAGGTCCGAATCTACTATGAGATTTGCAAGTTAAATATGTACTTGTTATCATATTGGTAAGTGATATAGCTAAGTTCGTTAATTTGATTTCTTGAAACGGTCAATTGATGAATCTTTTAACTTAGTTACTACTTGACCGTACATACCGTTAGAATTACTTAATTTTCATCTACTTATTTATATATTTTTCTCGTTGGCAACCGTTAACAGTTATTTGATATTTCTCAATTTGAATTTGTCCGTTATTTATAAGTATATGAAGCCAATATTGTTACATCAGCGACATAAGATGTCACTTTTTAGTGATCATTCCAAATTTCAACTTAGACACAAAAAGATGCAATTCAATAATTGATGAGATATAGCTTACTAATTAACATTGTAACCCTACCTCATTTAGCCAAAGAATAGGAAGAAATTCTGGAAATAAAATGGTTGGCTATGGTTCATATTGAGATAATTATTTATCCTCATGAATTTTTGGTGGAAGGAAATCCCGCAATAATAAAATTGTTGAATAAAAGAAAAGTATATGGATGCAAGAAATTATACACATCGGCCTTCTAGTGGGAAACACAAGATATTTTACCATATACTCTCTTTTGCCGATTTTAGATAGGTCTACTTTGGGACAACTTGCTCACACATGCACTAACACACATATCCAACAATAAACCTCATAACATATCTTTGTGCGTTCACTTTTCTTCATCAAGGTTAATTGGGTCAGTTCAGGTTTGCTGTATTTTATTCATTTCCCTAATTAGCCTAAACTTATATGATTATACATTAATTATTTGACTAATTTTGTGGCAGCACAATCTAATCATTATCTATTTTTAGGGCACTTGAATTTTCTTTTTGTTGCCATTTATTTAATTCTATTTGCATTTGAATTCTTTCCTTAATGCATTTTTCCTTCTCGTTGTTTTTAAAACTCATTCCTCTAGTATTTTTCTTTTTTTCACATTCCAAAGAAAAAAAAAACAATATATTGATTACGTAGACATTCTCATGTATAGATTCATTTTTTTGGCAAAATCCTTTGATTGGTGATAGACTTTGGAAGCTATGCTCCTCACCTCTCCCTCTCTTTGTACGCATGTTTGTTTGTCTATTATAAATAATTTAAATCATAAGTTACTGAAACATCTCAATAAAACTTTCGATATTTTGCTGGCCATTTTTTTTTTTTTGGCTTAGTAGATGAATGCTTTGCGCGTTTGCTGTTGCTGCAGGTGAACAGCTGACAGAACCCACGATCCATGTTCAGTCAAAATGGGGAAGGCTGTTTGTAAATGCAGCGGATTCTGCAGGACTCGATCTTATCCCAATGTCGTTTGGCTGTGCCAAAGAGGCTGGAAAAACCATAGAGGTGTGTGAAAAAGAGATTAAGGTGCATGCATCTTCAGATAGAGAAAGTGTTGCCGTGTTGGTCTTTTGTGAACACCCGAATATGCCTGATGTAGTGAACAGTAATACATATTTAGAGAAAGTACTGATAGAAATTCATTTGCCGAAAGAGAGGTCTTGTTTTTCAAAGTTCCATTAAAATATTGGTGGGAGGATCATATGATTGTATGGAAGTCCAGTAATTTTTTGAAATCTACAAACCTTAACAGGATACTGCATGAGGTAATATATCACTGTTCACTTGATAAGTTCAATTAAATTCTTTCTACTATGAAGGTAACGCTGAGCTGTATTGCAATGTTGCCGTTCCATTTGTAATGGGAACTACTGGAGGATACAGGGATTGGCTTTACTAAACAGTCAAAGATTCTAATTTATATGCAGTAATTTCCCAACAAATGGGGAAACAAATTACGTAACCCACGATCCATGTTCAGTTTTAGCCGTCTCTGCACTTTCTTCTTTTGTCCTAATTATTCTCTAGTTTTTGGTAGGTTGTGGCATTTCTTGCAGCGATGGAGATTATGGCAGAGCAATTTCCAAGACCCTTCTCTGGGTATCCTCTAAAGGCGTTCAGTCCTCATTCTTCTGCATTTGCTTTCCCCTCTGCTCCTCACTTTGCTCTCTGTCTTGGATGGATCATCCTTTTGACCGGGTCTCGATTAATGATTTTATGGATGTTTAAGTGCACATGTAGCTGATCCACTGTTGGATTAGATACTTTCGAGAGAGCCATTGGTTGTAAGATCAACTACGCATGAAAAAATAAAATAAGATACTAAGAATGGAAGTTCTGTGAGTTTTGTCCTACAATTTGTCAATTAGGTACCGTTGATCTCTTTATTTTCTGCATCATATCAACACAAAGATAAAATGGAAACACAATGATACAAACAAGACATAACCTAAATCACAAAGCAGAAAAAAGACGGTGGCGAATGCGGTTATAGGTGACTCATCATTGGTGTGCTAAGCCGATGTGGGACTCAAGGCAGATAGGTGCTGTTAATCTTACTGATAAAGGTCTGATTCTATCCTGTAAGCTTATCTTTATATAGTTTCTATCCTCAGTTAGATTTTTTGTATTTTACCTATTATCATTTAACTCGTCATGTTCATTTGCTTGGTTATCAAGTTGAATGATGGTCGAGTGCTCTGCCAATTGTTGTGAAGCGACCCTTTAACCAAAATGGGGAATGAGATAGGAATTCGGGTGCTTATACACTGAACCATTATCTTTGCTAAAGTTTGAGGGAACAAATAAGCGGGAGAAAAAGGATTTTTTGTTAGGTGATAAATAAGCTTTTTATATTGCTATCTGGGGAAGCACGAGAGCTGGAACCTGTGGCAATTTGAGCCCCTCTGAGTTTTCTGTAGTTACCCTTTTGTTAAACTCTTATATTTTTGATTGGGGGACATCTTCCGTCCTTAAAATGCTATAGTGTGGTTTCACCCCCTTCCTACTTCTCCTCACTTTTTCTTTGCCAGTTTGAATAAGTGCATCGTTGATGTCTATTCCGATGCACTGTGTTGTAGTGGAACACCGTGTGTTATGCTGCTTTCTTTAGAATAGCTTGAGAATCGGGATTCGTTGTTGCTGTGGTTTGGTCGGGGGGTTTGCATTGATTGATGAACATTTACTCGTGTGCAATGAATTTGGGTTAATTTATAATATTATAACACTATTGTTTTACTCTTGACCTAATTTTGCCAAATTTATATTGTAGACATGATATGGTAAATAATTGTTGTTTTCAGTTCACATTTGGATGTGCTGATGGAGGTAGTGCTGAATTTTTTAAAAGTACGGGTGATGGAATCCCATCAATCAAGCAAATTGGACAATCTAGAACAGCTCAAGCGATAATTTCTTGCTTCAAGATGTTGGGAGTGTCTTTTGACATGGATCAGGTGTGTTGTGAAATTATGTTTGTGACTTTGACTCAATTTATTAAGAAATTCTTGTTGATTCTTTTTTATTTATCCTGAAAAAGGTATATTGAGGAACATGTACATATTTGTTGCGAGTCCAGATCATTTATGTGTTTATATGAATTGAATTGTTAGTAAGCAAGCTGTAGATTAGTTCTTGGCCAAACACATGATTTTTGTTTTTTAGTTTGTTTCCGGCAAGAGCTAAAAGGTCTTTGGGTTCAATTCTTATATTATTGGCCTACTTGCCTATGGGGGAAAACCTTCGTTCTGCACTCACATCTTGTATATCTTCTAAATTATGTATGAGTGAATGGCACAGTAGACGATAAATTGTAAAAATAACCTTTGTAAATGTTGGTTCTATTATTAAGATTATTATTAGTATTTCCATAATAAAAAATATCACACATTTATCTATGCTTTTGCTTTGGAATAGCATCTGATCCGGATGATCCGTGATCCTGAACAACACAAATGGAGATGGTTGGATCATTCTTTCCATTTGTATCATCTGTCATCACTTGATGAAACATAATTATGGATTATTTTTTTATATCTCCACCTTCTTATTTCATATGATTTTCTAGAGTTGAGCATCACAAAATATTCATCTCCTTTACAGAGTCTCTTTTGAGTTGCAGCACAATGTTTGCGGTAAATCAATATATGCCGGGCACGCTTGCTGTTGTCTTGTTTTTAGCCAACAAGGTGATATTTCTTCCAACAGAAATTTGTGCACACTAATCAAAACTTGCTCTTTATGATATTCAAGGGTTCTTTTTCTTTACTTGCCAGAAATGAGACATGGCATTACAAATTGGCAAACTTATATAATCAGATCCATATAATGTCTGAATGCAATGTACAATATTTTAGCTCTGAATGAGGAAATGTGTTCTTTGTATCTAATCAAAGCTAACTGTTTGGTGTTGCAGATAATCACTATCCCAATAGATTTGATTATTTGCGATGCGAAGCACGCGTGTTAAAATCGGAGGATATCTTACCCAAAAAAAAAACGAAACAAAAAAAATCCATTTATTTTAACAGATATAAAAATATATTAAAAAATAGAAAGAAAAAAACTGAAATGAATGAAAATGAATAAAATAATAATAATAATAATAATAATAATAATAATAATAATAATAATAATAATAATAATAACGTAATAAGAACAACAAATTCGGGTAGGGGGCTTGGCCTCTTCTTTTTTAAATAATAGGTTTTTGGGTCAGTTGAGCCCATGCCCCCACCTCTTTTTTTGTAATTCCCATAGTCCATCTTTTTTTTTTTGGTAAAACCCATAGCCCATCTTTTTGCTTCCTCTTAAGCCCATTTTTTTTTCTTGCTTCTTTTTTCCTTAAAAAACCCCACCAGAACTTAAACAAGCTCAGGCCTTATTCCCTTTTCTCTAAGGGTTACTATCTTAAAAAATCCTAGATTAGTACACTTATGACAAATTTACCCCAAATTATTTTCTTGACCACCAAAAACCCAAAACTAGTATACTTTTGACAAATTTACCCAAAATTAATACACTTGTGACAAATTTAGTTTTCGTTAAATTTTATTATCAAATTATTAAGTTAAATGACACGTGATAGTTGACGTGTATACCAATTTATGATTTTACGCTCTATTTATCACAGTTTACAATTTTTGCGATTTTTTTGTAGTATTAATCCAATTTAGCGGAGGGTATATTTGTCACAAATTTACCATCTTGAGAGTTTTTTGCGGTCGAATAATTAGTTTGGGAAAAATTGTTACAAATATATCAGTTTATGGTTTTTTATGATTAGTCGGGGTAAATTTGTTACAGTGTACTAGTTTGGAGTTTTTCATGGTATTAAACCATTTCTCTAATGCACAATCTCGATATTCTTTTGTGTGTGTTTGGGGGGTGGTGCAGATTTGGGAAGTCGGTCATGGAAGAGAAGAAATTGTAGAGAGCTTTGAGAGAGGAAGAGGGAGCTGCAGAACTTCGGCTATGGAGAGAACCAGAGATAGAAGGAGTGAAGGAATCTTACCCAAGGAAAAAGGAGAGATCTCTCCCTCCGAGCAGAGCGAGAGCCACCTTTTCGAAATTTGGAAAATCCTTTAAAATTAAAATCCGAAATTGATCAAGCCTTTAGGACTTTATAATAGGATTTTTTTTTTTTAGATTGTCATTTCCTTTTAAAGATAATATTAGGTTGCTTGTGTGTGTGTGTGTGTGTGTGTGTGTTTTTTTTTTTTTTTTTTTCAATTATACTTAGTTGTGCATTTTAATACCTTGAGTGTTACTTTCTTTTTTGAATGATTAGGGCAAAAATCTAAAAAAATCTTCGATAGGTTGCCATAGTATTGGTTAGCATGTAATTGAGTTAAATACTGAAAGGGCATTAGTCTTAGGACTAATGTAATCAAGTCCCCATTTCAAGATATTTGGTTGTGCATGAAATGAGATATTCTCCCGTATACATTAGGTTTCTAGTTGACCTATGCTAGTGGCAACTCCTCACATAGAATTTGTATAAAATTGATGAAATGAAAACCAAACATCTATCATCATGCGAGCTATGGGTTTGGGAGGACCCGAGTCAATTGAAGGCAAATTTGGTAATAACCCTAAATCTAATTTCCCTTCCCTATCAAAGGGGTTAGGTTAGGACACCCTTTGTAAGGACGAAAAAAATAATTTGATGTTATGAATGTAAACACAAGAACTTCGACAAAGAAAAAGAATTCTCGAAGAATAAGCTGGGGATTGCATTCAACAATCTTTGATTGATTATTCGTTCTTTCCTTTTCTTGTTGCTGTTTTTCTTTCCTTGTGGCTGTTGGCTTTCTTACGTTTCTTGTGGATCCACGGCACCCCTACACTCTTTTCACTTCCTTGTCTTTTGAGTGTTTACTTTTGTTGATGCCGGGCCTCCTTCCTTGTACATTCTTTTGGTAAAATCTATATATTTCTTACCTTTACCCAAAAAAAAAAAAACTTATTTGTTTATTTAGTTAATTATTATTGACATCAATATTACATTATTATTGTTGGTGAATGCTATTGTCACGGCTTGTGATTCTTCCATACTGGCATACCCTTATGAGTGGAGCCTAGAGTTATTGAGTGAAGAGTAAGTGATGTAGAGAGGATGAACACAATTTATTCATGAGAGTGATTTTAGGATGGTTGGTGCTAAGAGTACTAGGATAGAACGATTATATCTATATAGAGCTCTAAAAGTGGGGTTGGCCACCATGTACACATTAGTTGGGAGTTGATGTCGCTATCCAGAAACTAGTTGTTGTGCCTAAAATGTTTTGTTTTTCATACGATGGATTAGACGCCCAAGCTAAGCTGAGTATGATACAATCTGATATGAGGATGTTATTCATTGCACTATTCTTGGTAACAACTAGAGAAGGAAGGTTGGCCTGATGTTATCGACCCACTAACCTATGACACTATCTTGTTGTTTTTTATTTATTTCCTTAGGGCGCGCATGATAACTATTTTGTTTTAGACATCAATTTTTGCATAGAAATTGATTTTTCTATTTCTATTCGTTGGATAAGTTTCTAAGAAAAATATACATTTAATAACCTTATAAAATTTCCGTTCTTAAAATAAAAATTCATTTGATAACGATACAAATTTTTTTCCTCCCGAGTGGTAGTGGGAGACTTCCAACATCTGGTGGTCAGTAGGTGATCGGCGGTGGGTGGCCCGTGTTCGGCGTTTGGCAATTGATGATCAATGGTAGGAGGCAGGCAGGCGGAATTCGGCGATTGGCAGTCGCTAGCGGGCGAGAGGCTAGCGTCTAGAGATTGGCGACCAGCGACTAGAGTCAAGTGGGCAGCTGATGTTCAGTGACCAATGGTGGGCGGGCGACGGGCGGCGGCGGGCGTCCAACATCCTACGAGTGGCGGGTGGGCAACGAGAATAAACGATAAAAAAAGTTTTCGATTCTCACTTTTCTTCTAGATATAAAAAAGCTAAAAATTTTAATTTTTGATTTAGGGTCCAAATCTATTTCTAGAGTAGAAATCTATTCCATAAATAGAAAAATAAAATTTTATTATCAAACGGATTTCTGTTCTAAACTTGTTCCGAGGAACAAAAAACAAAGAAATAGAGAAACAAAATAGTTATCATATGCGCCCCTAAAGTTAGAAAGGAAGAAATTAGATATTCAACAATGACAAATATGTTAAAATCAGTGAAACTCAATTAATCTCCTCAAAAACCATTGCAAGAACTACTTGAAAGATGAAATATCCCTCATTATTCATAGCTTTCCTTTTGCAAAGTGGACGAAAGTCCCTCCTCATGAGCCATTTCTCAATACAGCCATAGTGAAAATTAATGCCCACAATCCAACTTCCCAAGCTTATCTTCAACAATGTAGTCATCCTACAATTTGTCCAGCAAAATAAAAGGTACGATTTAGTAACATATATGCATATTGGTAGTTTAAATTTATATGAGACAATTACTTATGGACAACAAAATTGCTCCTTAGTTTTGTCTTAAAATGTCCTTGAGTAAATGAAGTGCTTCTTACCAGACAAATACAATAGGATTCCACTTCGACATTAGATTCTTCCGAAGTAGAGAGTTGGAGTTGATATTGGTGGGACCTTAGATGTGTAGAGATGGCTTCCTTGCCTAACCCTATAGAAACATCTCCACCCTGTTTGTCGAGGTGCACCAATTCTTAATCAAAAAGCATATGAGGAAAAACTAAGTATTTCACAACAAAACTAAAGATCAAGGGTGACAAATATTATTACTTGAAAACATCTATGTCCACTACAAAACTCATGACCCCACTACATGAAATGTTTGAAGTCATACACAAACAACAATTTCTATTTACTTAAAATTTTTATAGTTCATGGTACTATAAAAGAGATCATGCATAAACTAAGTAAAAGCCAACAAAAAATGCCCTAAAGAAAAAAGAGTTGCTTTCATTACTTATTTATTTATTTATTTATAATTTCAATAGTAATAAGGGTTGAAGCAAATCACCTCAAAATTCAACATCATTTAGATGGAAATTTAATAAACACTCAAGCAAGTACGAATCTCCAGGAGACAAAATAAGAGGTAATGACAATTATGGTATTACTAGATCGTGGCTAATCATTGCTCAAAATAAAAACTCCCATTAAAGGTCCATAAGACATTACCTTTTTCTACCTAACACGAAATTTCATTTATTTTATAAAATTATTGAAAAGGTATATTGAATTACATATTTTCATGATATGACTTGTAAATTAAAGTTCATATCCTATATAGAAATAAGGATCACGAGTTTAACATGATGCAATTGTCTTTTGGAATCAAGAGTATGACGTATATGGAAATGCATCACATAATTGGTGGTAAAAATCAGTCTCAATTTAAAGCTCTCAATCTCAAAAACTCTTTTTCAGAAATATATCAACAAAATTTCCAACAAGATTATCATAATTAATTAAGGAATTAATTAAGGAACCAAATTGAGAATTATGCAAAAAATTGTTGAGGTTCAAGTCTAGAACTATAAATAAGACCATGCCTTTCCCAAGATGAAACATGAATACATAAAGATATAATAATATTACATTTTTTTAAACATACCTCATACATTCTCACTTGAATAGTGGCCCATGGTGATGGAAAAGATATCTCATGATGAGCTCTAGCTCGCCACACACCTCTATTCACCCATCTCAGCATTCTAGATGTTGTAGAAGTGAATTCATTTGTTGAAGTCAAAGATTCGTGGCCATGTATCCTTGTTGGGTTCCCCGTTGTAATATGGCCCACAGAATGCATAGCACTCCTGTTATTAGCTCGATTTTCCATTGTAGAAACTTGTAAATGCAAATTTTTTTGTCAGAGTATTAACAATAAAAATATCTATATATTTGTGTGTGTGTGGGGGGGGGGGGGTATACATTGTTCATTATGCTGTTTGCTGAGAATATACGTACTTGATTAGAGAAGCACTGGCCAAAAGTAAACCTTGATTGAAATTAGCTTGCAAAAAATGGCCATTCATGAAAAAAATTATGAATACATGCAGTGAGCAAATAATCATAGATTCGGTAAAGAACATAATAGAAGATATATCTCATATTATCTAAAATACATCTTCATCATTATGTTGATTGAGACTAAAACCGAACTAAGGTCACTGGTTGATCATTGCATTGATCACGTGAATTAAATTATAGAATTTGAACCTACACGTATGACTATCTCAACAATCCAATATAAGAAAGGGCTTTATAACATCCAAATAATATGGCTGCTAGTAAAATATCCCACACCCTCTAGGATACAACGATCTATTAGATCGTGTTGTTAGGCTTTGGAATGCTATTATTTACCCTTGAAATCAACACTTCTCATATAGTCTTTCTATCATTGTAAGCAAAATTTGTAAAATGCGACAAAAAAGACTTTGGCATGGAAAAAGAGAACACATAAAAATTGTTGCAAAACATCAATACCCTAATGAAAATGTAGATTAAAAAATATTAATAAAAAAATCACTTGAAGAAATATGCTTCATCTATCAAACACATCTGAGATCTAAACAATGGATGTAGAATACATACTCTTCAAATTCTTCTTAACATTTAAAATAAAAAGAACAAAAGAAACATAGTGCACGAGTTGAAAGACTACCTATATCATAGCATATACTAAAGAGAAAGAAGGGATAAAAAAAGGGGGGAAAAGAAGAGCAAGAGAGCACATGAAAAATAACCTGGAAGATCTAGACCGATATGAGAGGTTAAGAGAATTTTGATGTAATTTGCATAGAATAAGATAGAGATGAGATGATACAAAATGAAGACAAACTTTAAGAAGACATGTTGGCAGTGCAGAACTTGTCTCTATTTATATTGTCCTTCCTCATGCCTGATTGAGTAAATTCCAACTTACCATATTGGAGAGCTTTCTCAATATGACATCTCTATTTAGTTGTTGAGAAATCCTAATTCTAATTGTCAGCATAATTTTTTTTTTTTTTTTGTATTTCATTCTTTAGTTAGTCTTGTTTTCTTGAATTAATTATTTTCTTAGTCTACTATTCTCCCTCTTTCCACCATATTGAAAATGGTTTGATCTTAGTTAATCTTCATTTTTTCATAGATTCTCAAAGTAACCTGCTGAAAGAGTGCAAGACCTTTCAATATCATTCTTTGTAAATGTAAATAGTTTTCATATTTGATGTAGACGATATTAAGGTCTGGAAGCTAGTATGAGATTTGTACATTAAAAATCTAATATATTTTTTTATTAGTATGAGATTTTTGCATTTTTATAATACAAAACAATTGTAATTCAATTATGATGAGATGTAGCTTACTAATTAAAAATGCAACTATAATTCATTTAGCCAAACAATAAGAAAAACTTCCCAAAATTAAATGATTGTCAGTGGTTCATATGAAGATGATTATTTGTCCTCGTAAATTTTGGTGGAAGGAAATCCCACCATAATAAAATTGTTGAAGAAAAGAAAAGTATACGAATGCAAGAAATCGTACACATTGACCAATTAATGGGAAATACAAGATATTTTACCATATACTCTCTTTTGCCCATTTTAGGTAGGTCTATTTTGGGAGCAACTTGCTCACACTTGACACCCATATCTAGCAATATACCTCATAGCATATCTTCGCGCATTCATTTTTCTTCATCAAGGCTAATTGGGTAAGTTCAAATATGCTATATTCTATTCATTTCCCTAATTAGCTATAAACTTATTGACTAATTTAGTGGTAGCCCAATCTAGTCATTATCTATTTTTAGGGCACTTGAATTCCGTTTTTTAATTTTCTTTTTGTTGTCATTTATTTAATTCTATTTGCATTTGAATTATTTCCTGAATGTCTTTTTCCCTCCTGTTGTTTTTAAAATGCATCCCTTTAGTAATTTATTTATTTTTCTTTTCACAAGAGTAAAACAAAAATATAATAATTAGGTAGAGATCCTTTTGTATAGATTTTTTTATTTGGCAAAATCCTTTTGATTAGTGATTGACTTTGGAAGCTATTAACATGTTCCTTATCTTTGCCTCTCTTTGTATGTGCGTTTGTTTCTCTATTATAAATAATTTAAATCTTAAGGTACTGAGAATCTCAATACAATTTTTTGATATTTTCCCAGCCGGTTTTTTTTTTTTTTTTTTTTGGGCTTAGTTGATGGATGCATTGCACGTTTCTTGTTGCTGCAGGTGAATAGTTGTTCGGGCAAAATGGGGAAGACTGTTTTAAAAGTGGTGGATTCTGCAGGACTCGATCTTAAACCCCTTATCGTTTGGCTGTGTTGAAGAGGCTGCAAAAATCATAGAGGTGTGTGGAAAAGAGATTAAGGTGCACGGACCTTTAGAGAGAGGAAGCGTTCGAGCCTCGGTCTTTCATGAACACCCAAATATGATCGTGGTCGACTACACTGTGCCTGATGAGGTGAACAGTAAGTAGCACATTTGAAGAGATAGTAGTGATAGAAATTCATTTGCCAAAAGAGAGGTTTGGTTTTTTATAGTTCCATTAAAATAGGGGTGGGAGGATTGACTGATTATATTCAAATTGGCCTAAATTTGTTTTAAAAATAAAGTAGAGATGAAATTTGTCCCGAATCTTCTTTTATCTCATTGTTCTCACATAATGAAGCGACTCTTTAGTCAAACACAATAAGTTTTGGACCTTGAATTTCATTGTTTAGGGGTGTTTCGAAGCACTTTTCTGTTTTTAAGCCCTTTTTTGCATTATAGTAGGCTTTTACTTATTTTATGAATGCTTTACTGCTTAATGTAACTTTTGGGTATTCTAGTGTTGCTTACGTTTAACAAGGTACTTATTTGATCAATTCTATGTATCAAGTTGCTTTTTGTCATGTTTCACATAATGAAAAAAGAAAAAGAAAAAGTGATTGCTCTCTATTATTGCGCACATGAGAGGGAGTATTCTTAGTGCTTGCTTGTAGATCGATGAATCCATGTTTTTCTATTACTTCCTGCATCACTTAGAATCTCAAAAGGACACTGCTAAAAATAGATGGCCCTTTGTCAAGACTCAAATTTTTGTTGACCTTTTAAATATCCATCCATTTAAAAATATATATATATATATATATATATATATGTGAAAAGATTAAAAGAAAAAAATAAAAAAAGAAATGAAAGAAAATGATAAAAAAAGAATGAAAATATGAAAAAAAAAAAATAACAACAACAACAAATTCGGGTAGGGGCCCCGGCCCTTTTTTTTTTTTTTTTAAATAATAGATTTTTGGGTCAGATGAGCCCATGCGCCCAGCTCCTTTTTTTTTTTTTTTTGATAATTCCCGTAGCCCTTCCTCTTGAGCCCATTTGTTTTTCTTGCTTCTTACTTTCTTAAAATAGCCCACCAGAACTTAGACAAGCTCAGGCCTAATTCCCTTTTCTCTCGCGCGCTCGCAATATTCATTTTGGGGGGTTTTTGGGAAGTCGTCGGCCATGGAAGGAAAGAAATTGCAGAGGGCTTGGAGAAAGAGGAGGACGGAGCTGCAAAACTTCGGCTATGGAGAGAACCGGAGATAGGAGGAGTGAAGGAAGCCCGGCCAAGGGGTTTTCCACACTGCCTCGCCCTTTTATCATGATGTCAAGGATCTGCAGGCAGAATTACTGGATCCCGCTGTGAAGGGAATGCTTATTGTCCTGAAGTCAAGTTCCAAAGCGCCTTCGTGCAGCGTGTGATCTTGATATCATGTATGGCTGTAGTCACATACAATGGAAAACCACAGACACCTGATGTTGTGGTCGATGAAACTTGATTTTTTTATCCACACTTGTTCAGGCAAACCAACGCGTGCCAACACTTAACACAAGTGCTGCGGCGATCGCAAATTTGATAAATGTTTGAAGATATTGAGAAGCTGTTGATTTTGACTTATTATGGAGAAGGAAGAAGATAATCTCTCCACTCTCTCTCAAGCTTCACCGCTTTGATCAGAGGAGAGTGTCCGCAATCAAAGTTCGAAGCCGAGCGAATGATGACCTTGTTCCATCAGCGATCATTACTCTCTCTTCAGTGAAGTCCAGCCGATCTCAGATCTAGTTGTTTACTCGAGCTCGAATCATCGTACTTCAAGCTCGCTGTTCTTTGATTTCCAGAAAATTCGAAAATCGTGACTCTGAATCAAAGCTGAGTTCGCTCATGTTCTCTGATTTTGTTTTTGATTCAATTCTTTGAGTTGATTTTCTGCATCTCCATCATAACCAGAACTTGCTCGACCAAGCTTCCAGCTGCCTCAATCACCGAAATAGTTCCTCTATTCAACGGTCCAGTACATTGAAAGAAGCTTAGTTTCCTTCGATCGTTGGCTGATCTTTGAAGATTAAGGCTGTTGATTAGAGCTAAGTGATTCACTTCTTTCCCCTGGTTTCCAATTTTCCATCAGCACAGATTCTACTCTGAATGATCATTATGAATATGACATGTTCTGGCAATTCGAGTGCTTATCAGCGTTTTTCGAGTGATGATATGAGCTTGTAAACGGTGATATCTCGTGAAGATGTGTTCTAGACTTTCAAAGTATACATGTTGAGCTTTGATTTTATATATTATGAGCTCTTATCGGACATCGTTTACTAGGCTAAAATTGCTTCGTAATACAGATCATAAATCTGGAAAATTGATTCTTGCTCTATTGTGAGTGTTCTGTTCTGAATGACATCTGTCTTCCTGACCATTTTTTTTTTTAAATTTCTCTGATCTGATTTAAGAGTTGGTACCCTCACGAAACTTGTTTGTGACATCTAGGTCTATGTCATATAAAATTTTCAATAAAATTGAAAGTCATTTGGTAGACACGATTGATCTTCTACTAGACATTTTTGCTTCTGAAAAATTAATTTCCAGACTGACCTTCATGCGTTATACGATTTTTATAAAATCATACGTTCAAAATCTGGAAATACATCCCCATGAAAAATGTTCACCACATCTGCATCTATCTGGTGTAAAATTTTCATGAAAAATAAAACTCATTTGATCATTACGATTGGCTCTCAATTGTACGTTTTTGTGCCTATAAAAACTGCGTTCCAGAATAACCTTCGTGTGCTCCTAAATTTTTGTAAAATCGTTAGTTTGGGATCTAATATTGGTGTCTTCATGAAAAGTGTTCATTACACTTCGATCTAGCTTGAAATTTTTTTCAGAAAATAAAAAGTCAATTATTATTTTTAGTTTATGTCAAAAAGTTGCAGTGACATTCTGTAATATGAACTTCTTCATTTAACCTTCGAGTGTTCCTTTACTTCTATAAAATCATGTGTTCAAAATTTAAAAAGGTGTTCATCATGAAAGTTTTAGGTGAGATTTTAATCTTTCTTTTGACATTAATTCCATAGAATTCGAAGCTCATTAAATTAATTAAACGGATCTGATCAGAGTGCTGAATCATTCCGCACCCAGGTTCTCCTCGAATACCTGAATGCGTTTTCACAAAATTCAATGGGCTTAATAACTTTATTTGAAAATTCTCAAAGCATGAAAGTTGAAGGTCACGATCTCAACTTTGACACAACGTTTTTTTTTTTTTTTTTTTTTTTTTTTTTTTGGGGGGGGGGGGGGGGGGTTGGGGGGAATGGGAATTGATACATGTTTGGTTGTTTATTAAAGAACCCGATCAGTGTGCTTGACAATTTTGCGCCTGAATCCTGGAATTTATTTCCCAAGAGCTGTCGAGCTTGTTTCATAATTTTAATAGATTGAGGTCGGAATTTCATTTTCTTAATAAAAAATAATAGATAAAATTTCAGAAAAAATCATAAAAATTTCAGAAAACCTTGAAAAGTCAGAAAAAAAAATCAGAAAATTGGAAAATTCTTAAAAAATTAAATTCCGAAATTGAACAAGCCTTTAGGACTTTACAATAGGATTTTTTTTTTAGATTGTCATTTCCTTTTAAAGATAACATTAGGTTGCTTGCATTCCTTTTTTTTTTTTTTTTTTTTTTTTTTTTGATTATACTTAGTTGCACATTTTAATATCTTGAGTGTTACTTTCTTTTTAGAATGGTTAGGGAAAAAATCTAAAAGAATCTTCAATAGGTTGCAGTGGCATTGTTTAGCATGTAATCGAGTTAAGTACCGAAAGGGCATTAGTCTTAGGACTAATATAATCAAGTCCACTTTTCATGATATTTGGTAGCGCATGAAATGAGATGTTCTCTTGTATACATTAAGTTTCTAATTGACCTAAATAGGCTAGTCACAACTCCTCACATAGAAATTTGTATAGAATTGATGGAATGAAAACCAAACGTCTTACATCATGTGAGCTATGGGTTTGTGAGACCCAAGTCAATTGAAGGCAAATTTGGCAATACTCCTATATCTAATTTCCCCTCCCTATCGAAGGGGTTAGGTCGTGACACCTTTTGTAAGGAATGAAAAAATAATTTGATGTTTATGAATGTAAACATAAGAACTTTGACAAAGGAAAAAAAATTCGACAAAGAAAAAGAATTCTCAAAGAATAAGAAATTTTGCATATTTGTGTGTTTAAGCGAGAGAGACTATCTACTGCCGATATAACAAATATGATCTTTGCCCAATCTAATCACCATATATCCCCCTTTTATTATCAAGATCTCCTATATAGTCTAATTTTCATTTCCCGTCTATGAATTAAATCTCCCACCACATATATAAGATTTAATTGCACTCAATATTCAAAATATCTTGATGGATGGGTGTTTGTAACTTAAAAATCATATTGCCGTTAATTATCATCAAAGTTTATATCTTCTCATTGTCAAAATAGACCGGAGTATTTCACTACTTAGGTTTCACAATGTTCTTCATTACCAACTTATTTATTATTTTAGCTAATTATTATTGACATTAATATTATATCATTATTGTTGGTGCATGCTATTGTCACGGATCGTGATTCTTCCATACTCACATACCCTTATGAGTGGAGATTGTAATTATCGAGCAAAGACTGAGTGATGTAGAGAGGATGAATACAACTTATTCATGAGAGTGACATTTGGATAGTTGGTGCTAAGAGTACTAGGATAGAACGATTATATCTCTACAAAGCTCTAAAAGTGGGGTTGGCCCCTATGCATAAACTAGTCAAGAGCTGATGCCACTCTCCAAGAACTAGTTGTTGTGCCTAAAGTGTTTTGCTTTTGGTACGGTGGATTAGATGCCCAAGCTAAGTTGAGTATGGTTCAATCCGATATGAGGATGTAATTCATCACACCGTTCTTAGTACAACTAGAGAAGGAAGGCTGGCCTAATGTTATTAACCTACCAGGCATTGCACAAGCTACTCCACAGCCAAGAAATACCAGCCAATGACACTATCTTGTTTTTTATTATTTAGATCTTTATGGCGCACGTGATAACCATTCTATTCTAAACATCAATTTTTGCCTAGAATTTTATTTTTCTATTTCTATTCCTAGACAAGTTTCTCAGAAAAATATGCATTTGATAATCATATAAAATTTATGTTCCTGAAATAAAAATTCATTTGATAACGGTACAAAATTTCTCCCTCTCGAGTGGTGGTGGGAGGCGTCCAACGTCTTGCGGTCAACGGGTGACTAGTGGCCGGTGTCCGGCGTTTGGCGATAGGAAGGGGCAGGCGGTGTCCGTTGACTAGTAGTTGGCAGTGGCAGGCAGTTGGAGTCCGGCAACCGACGGTGGGCAACCAATGACCAAGGTCTAGCGGTCGGCGGCGGGTGTCTAACATCTGGTGGCTAGTGGGGTGATGGGTGGTGATGAGAGTGAACGACGAGAAACATTTTCATTTCTCACTTTTCTTCTAGATATAGAAAAGTTAAAAATTTTAACTTCTGATTTATGGTCCAAATCTATTTCTAAAATAGAAATCTCTTCTAGAGATAGAAAAATGAAATTGATGTTACCAAAACAATTTATGTTCCAAATCTATTATGGGGAATAGAAAAATAGAGAAATAGAAAAAAAAAAAAAAAAGTAGTTATCATGCCCTCCCTTAAAGTTAAACGGAAAAAAATTAGATATTCAAAAATGATAAATATATTAAAAATTAGTGAAACTCAATCAATTTTCCCATAAACCATTGCAAGAACTACTTGAAAGATGAAATATGCATCATTCATAATTTTATAGCTTTCCTTTTGCAAAGTGGACAAAAGTTCCTCCTCATGAGCCATTTCTCAATACAGCCATAGTGAAAAGTGACGATCAAATCCAACTTCCCAAGCTTATCTTCAACAATGTAGTCATCCTGCAATTAGTCCAACAAAATAAAAGGTACGATTTAGTAACATATATGCATATTGGTAGTTTAAATTTAGCTGAGACAATTACTTATGGACAACAAAATTGTTCCTTAGTTTTGTCTTAAAATGTCCTTGAGTAAACAAAGTGATTCTTACCGGACAAATACAATAGGACTCGACTTTGACATTATTCTTCCGAAGTAGAGGGTTGGAGTTGATATTGGTGCGACCTTAGATGTGTAGAGATGGCTTCCTTGCTTAACCCTATAGAAACATCTCTACCCTATTTGTCAAGGTGGACCAATTCTTAGTCAGAAAGCATATGAGAAAAAACTAAGTATTTCACAACAAAACTAAAGATCAAGAATGACAAATATTATTGCTTGAAAACATCTATGTCCACTACAAAACTCATGATGCCACTACATGAAATGTTTGAAATCATACACAAGCATCAATTTCTATTTAGTTAAACATTTTATAGTTCATGGTACTATGAAAGAGATTATGCATATACTAAGTGAAAGCCAACAAAAAATACCCCCCCCCAAAAAAAGAGTTGCTTTCATTACATTTTTTTTTTTTGAATAATTTCAATAGTAATAAGGGTTGAAGCAAGTCTCCTCAAAATTCAACATCATTTAGGTGGAAATTTTATAAACATGCAAGCAAGTACAAATCTCAAGAAGACACAATAAGAGGTAACGACAATTATGGCATTACTAGGTTGTGGCTAATCATTGCCCAAAATAAAAACTCCCATTAAAGGTCCATAAGAAATTACCTTTTTCTACCCAATATGGAATTTCATATATTTTATGAAATTCTTGAAAATGTATATTGAATTACACATTATCATGATATGGCTTGTAAATTAAAGGTCATATCCTATATAGAAATGAGGGTCACAAGTTTAACACGATGCAATTGTCTTTTGGAATCAATAGCATGACGGATATGGAAATGCATCACATAATTGGTAGAAAAAATCAGTCTCAATTTAAAGCTCTCAATCTCAAAAAAATTTTTTCCAAAATACATCAACAAAATTTCCAACAAGATTGTCATAATTAATTAAGGAACCAAATTGAGAATTATGCAAAAAATGGTTAAAGTTCAAGTCTAGAGCTATAAATAAGACCATGCCGTTCCCAGGATGAAACATGAATAAATAAATATATAATAATATTACAATGTTTGGAACATACCTCATACATCCTCACTTGAATAGTGGCCCATGATGATGGAAAAGATATGTCAGAATGAGCTCTAGCTCACCACATCCCTCTACTCGCCCATCTCAGCATTCCAAATTTTGTAGAAGTGAATTCATTGGTTGAAGTTAAAGATTCGGGGCCATGTATCCTTGTTGGGTTCTCCATTGTAATGTGGTCCATGGAATGCCTAGCACACCTTGTAAAAGTGTTCTGTTCAACGAATTCATTTTCAATATATTCAATTGTGTTATTAGCTTGATTTTCCATTGTAGAGACTTGTAAATATAAATTTGTTTGTCATAGTATTAACAATAAAAATATCTGTATATATATGTGTGTGTGTGTGTGTGGGTATACCGTATACGTTGTTCATTATGCTGGAATAGCTCGAAAGATATGAACTCAATATGTTTGCTGAGAAAATATCAACAAATCATTTACTAAATATAAGAAAAAGGATAAGATTACCTCAGGAAAAAATATTAATTTATTTTTCTAGTGAATGAATGGATTTCAAATTATTTCTCTTGGCTTATATTAATGATGTCATGGATACCAAAGCATACAATCGTGATCAAATGGGGAATCAATCCACTAAGCGCGCAGAATTCCTTCTTTTGGTGATTTTTCATATAAAAAAAATGCTAAACCATGTATGATCTACTATGTAATGACCATTTAACATTTGTATTAAAACTATTTATGAAACCTAAATCAATATACAAGAGGGGGTGTACATATTCGATACAAATTAGTGGTATATACATCGAAAAACTCTGATTTGTCAAGGGAGGAATTCCTACTTGAAGTATTGGAGGGGCTATGTCGGAATGTAATTGCTCTCGTAGTAGATATCAAACAAGAAAAAAAATCAAAATGCTATAAATTTTCTTTCAATACCTACACGTTCTTTTAATTGATTTATCACTGGGGAATGAGTAAGACAAGTAATTAACTTACACAGTGAGATAGAAATTGAAAATTTTGGAGATGGGATCTAAAATTTTGAAACCAACTTGATTATCATATTTATTATAGTATGCAAAAATATCATTGTAGTTGAGCTTATATCATGATAAAACAATAATTTTCTAATTGTTCACTAAGGACAATTTTGATAAGACTTGTAGGCAATAAAAGGGTCAAGTTTTTGATGAAATTTTAGAATAAATATCAGGAAAAAGTTTATTAGAAGTCTTAAAACTTGTCATGAAAATGCAATTAAGTCCTAAAAGTTGTAAAAAGAGCAATCAAATCCTAAAACTTGTCAAATTGGTTTAATCGAGTCCTTCCGTTAACTTTGTCCAATTTAGCTAACGAAAAAATGCTGACGTGTCTCATTTTATTACTTTCTTAAGAAACATGATGATGACGTGGCACACACCAAGTCCCACATCAGAAAAAATTAAAAATTAAAAATTAAAAATACAAACAAAATTCGATTAAAAATCAAAAAGCTAATTAAAAAAAAAAAAAAACACGAAGTCACCCACGGCTTGGCCAAGCCCTCGCTGGTGGCTATTGTCACAACCGCCAAGAAGGGCCGGTAGAGGTTGTTGGGGCCTTCCCGAGGCCTGGTGAACCTCATTGGCCTTGGGCGAGGCCTTGGTGGCCCTCAATGAGGGCCTGTTGCCTCAAATCTTAGGGAAGGCGTGACCCTTGCCCTAGATCTGAGTGAAGGTCATTGGGCCTCGCCCAATGTGGCCTACCCTAGGCAAAATGGCTAGAATGAACCTTAATAATAATCAAACAAAATGGCTAGAATGAACTTTACAAGCATAGAAGCAAAGACGGCCGATGACCATTTATTAAGGCTTTTAAACAAATTCAATACCATATGGAATGTAAATTCTTTTTTGAGAATATACGTACTTGATTTGAGAAGCACCAGCGAAAAGTAAAGCTTGATTGAAATTAGCCTGCAAAAAGTGGCCATTCATGAAAAAAGAAATGATGAATACATGTAAAAACTTATTTAAATAGATAAAGGTGAGCAAATAATCATAGATTTAGTAGAGAACATAATAGAAGATATATCTCATATGATCTAAGATACAACATCTTCATCATTATACTAATTGAGACTAAAATCAAACTAAGGTCACCGGTTGATTATTGAATTGATCACATGAATTAAACCATAGAATTTGAACTTACACGTATGACTATCTCAACAATCCAATATAAGAAATGGGTTTATAACATCCAAATAATATGGTTGCTACTAAAATATCCCATGCCCTCTAGGATATAGTGATCTATTAGATCGTGTCATTAAGCTTCGAAATGCTATTATTTACCCTTGAAATTGATATTTCTCATATAGTCTTTCTATTATTATAAGCAAAATTTGTAAAAGGCGATAAAAAATTTTGGCTTGGAAAAAAAGAAACCATATAAATTGTTGCAAACATCGATACCCTAACGAAAATATAGATTAAAAATATTAATAAAAAAACTCACTTGAAGAAATATGCTTCATCTATCAAACATATTTGAGATATGAACAATGGATGTAGAATATATACTCTTCAAATTCTTCTTAACATTTAAAATAAAGAGGAAGAAAACTATAGTGCATGGGTTGAAAGACTAGCTATATCATAGCATATGCTAAGGAGAAAGAAGGGATAAAAAAAAAAGGGGCAAAAAGAGCAAGAGAGCACATGAAAAATAACCTGGAAGATCTAGACCGATGTGAGAGTTCAAGAGAATTTTGATGTAATTTGCATAGAATAAGATAGAGATGAGATGATACAAAATGAAGACAAACTTTAAGAAGACATGTCAATAGTGTAGAACTTGTCTCTATTTATATTGTCTTTCCTCATGCCTGATTGAGTAAATTCCGGCTTACCATATTGGAGAGCTTTCTCAATATGACATCTCTCTTTAGTTGATGAGAAATCCTAATTCTAATTGTCATCATTCATTTTTTTTTTTTTTTTGGTGTATTTCATTCTTGAATTAGTCTTGCTTTCTTGAATTAATTATTTTCTTAGTCTACTATTCTCTCTCTCCCACCATATTGAAAATGGTTTGATCTTAGTTAATCTTCATTTTTTCTTAGATTCTCAAAGTAATCCGCCAAAGAGCGCAAGACCTTTCAATATCATTCCTTGTAAACGGAAACAATTTTCATATCTAATGTAAACGGTATTAAGATTCAGAATCTAGTATGAGATTTGTATGTTAAAAATCTAATACATTTTTAATTAGTATGAGATTTTTGCATTTTTATATTACAAAAAATTTGTAAGTCAATTATGATGAGATGTAGCTTACTAATTAAAAATGCAACTCTAATTCATTTAGCCAAAGAATAAGAAAAACTTCTCGAAATTAAATGATTGTTGATGGTTCATATGAAGAAGATTATTTATCCTCATAAATTTTGGTGGAAGGAAATCCCACAGTAATAAAATTGTTGAAGAAAAGAAAAGTAAATGGATGCAAGAAATCATGCAAAAGAGAGTATATGGTAAAATATCTTGTATTTCCCATTAATAGGTCAATATATGGATGCAAGAAATCATACACATTGACCTATTAATGGGAAATACGAGATATCTTACCATATATTATTGTTTGCTCATTTTAGATAGGTTCTACTTTGGGAACAACTTGCTCACACAGATCGACACCCATATCCAGCAATAAACCTCATAGCATATCTTCATGCTTTCATTTTTCTTTATCAAGGCTAATTGGGTAAGTTCAAATATGCTATATTCTATTCATTTCCCTAATTAGCTATAAACTTATTGACTAATTTAGTGGTACCCCAATCTAGTCATTATCTATTTTTAGGGCACTTGAATATTTTTTAAAATTTTCTTTTTGTTGCCATTTATTTAATTCTATTTGCATTCGAATTATTTCCTTAATGCCTTTTTCCCTCCTTGTTTTTAAAATACATTCCTTTAGTAATTTTTTTTTTTTTTTTTTACATTCCAAAGAGTAAAACAAAAATATAATAATTAGGTGGAGATCCTTTTGTATAGATTTTTTTTTTGGCAAAATCATTTTGATTAGTGATTGACTTTGGAAGCTATGTTCCTCATCTCTACCTCTCCTTGTACGTGCGTTTGTTTCTCTATTATAAAAAATTTAAATCTTAAGATATTGAAAAATCTCAATAGAATTTTTGATATTTTCTCAGCCTCTTTTGGGGGGGGGGGGGGCTTAGTCGATGGATGCATTGCATATTTCCTGTTGCTGTAGGTGAATAGTTGTTCAGGCAAAATGGGGAAGGCTGTTTTAAAAGCAGTGGATTTTGCAGGACTTGATCTTAAACCCTTGTCATTTGGCTGTGCCAAAGAGGCTGGAAAAACCATAGAGGTTTGTGGGAAAGAGATTAAGGTGCATGGACCTTCAGATAGATGAAGCAATCTGGCCTTGGTCTTTCGTGAATACCCGAAAATGATCGTGGTCGACTACAATGTGCCTGATGCGATGAACAGTAAGTAGCACATCTGAAGAGATAGTACTGATAGAAATTCATTTGTGAAAATAGAGGTATGGTTTTTTATAGTTCCATTAAAATAGGGGTGGGAGGATTGACTGATTATTTGGAACTCTGATAATTTTGTGAAATCTGCAAACCTTAACAGGATACTGCACGAGGCAATATGTCACTGTGCACTTGATAAGTACAATTAAGTTCTTGTTACTGAACATGTCTTTCTATTATGAAGGTAATACCGAGCTGTATTGCAATATTGGAGTTCCATTTGTAATGCTAACTACTGGAGGGGACAGGGATCAGCTTTACAAAACAGTTGAAGATTCAAATTTATATGCAGTAATTTTCCCACAAACGGGGAAACAGGTAATAGAACCCAGGATCCTTGTTTTTGGTTTTAGCCATCTCTACACTTTCTTATTTTGTCCTAATTATTCTCTAGTTTTTGGTAGGTTGTGGCATTTCTTGCAACGATGGAAATTACGGCAGAGCAATTTCCAGGAGCCTTCTCTAGGTATTCTCTAAAGGTGTTCCATCCTTACCCTTCTACTTCTGATTTCTCCTATTCCACTCCTCACTTTGCTCTTTGTCTTGTATTGTTCATCCCTTTGACTAGGTCTTGATTAATGATTTTATGGATGTTTAAGTGCACATGTAGCTAATGCTAAAATTAGAATTCTCACCTATGTTTGATTGGCCACTTTTGAGAGAGCTATTGGTTGTAAGATCAATTGTGCATGAAAAAAGAAAAAGAAAAAAAGAAAAAGGAAGTAAGAATGGAAGTTCTATGAGTTTTGTCCTACAATTTGTCCAATAGGTATTGTTGATCTCTTTATATTTTGCATTATATCAACACAAAGATAAAATGTAAACACAATAATACAAAAACACATTACCTAAATCGCAAAGCCAAAAAAAGAAAAGAAAAAAAGACTGCAATCAAGTGAGGTTATACGTGGCTCATTTTTGTTGTGCTAAGTCGATTTGGGACCCACGGCAGATTAGGTACTGTTAATCTTACTAATGTAGGTCTAATTCTATCCTGAAAGTTTATCTTTATTTAGTTCCTATCCTCAATTAGATTTGTTGTATTTTACCTGTTATCGTTTAACTCGTCAAGTTTTATTTGCTTGATTATCAAGTTGAATGATGGTTGAGTACTCGGCCAGTCGTTGTGAAGCGACCCTTTAACCAGAATGGGGAATGAGATAGGAGTTCGGGTGCTCATACATCGAGCCACTTTCTTCACTGAAGTTTGAGGGAACAAATAAGAGGGAGAAAAAAATATTTTTTTGTTAGGTGAGAAATAGGCTTTTTATATCAGTATCTCAGGAAGCACGAGAGCTGGAACCTATGGCAATTTGAGTCCCTCTGGCTTTTCTGTAGTTACCCTTTTTCTGAACTCTTATCTTTTTGAGAGATTGGAGGCCATCTTCCATCCTTAAAATGCCATAGTGTGGTTTTACACCCTCCCTACTTGTCCTCACTTTTTCTTCGCTAGTTTGAATAGGTGCATCGTTGATGTCTATTCTGGTGCACTGAGTTGTGGTGGAAGACCGGGTGTTATGCTGCTTTTTGAAGAATAGCTTGAAGATTGGTATTCGTTGTAGCCGTGGTTTGGTCTGGTGTTTTGCATTAATTGATGAACTTTTACACGAGTGCAATGAATTTGGGTTATTTTATAATATTGCAACACTACTGTTTTACTCTTGACCTAATGATGCCGAAGTTATATTGTAGACATAGTATAGTAAGTTGTTACCGTTTTTAGTTCTCATTTGGATGTGCTGATGGAGGCCTCCACTGATGAATTTGTTTAAAAGTATAGGTGATGGAGTCTCACCAATCAACCAAATTGGACACATTTGGAACAGCTAAGGTAGTAATTTCTTGCTTCAAGAAGTTGGGGAGTTGTGAAATTATGTTTGTGACTTTGACAAAATTAATTGGGAAATTCTTGTTGATTCTTCTTTTATATATCCTAGCACGTTGAGGAATATACACATATTTGTTGCAAGTCCAGATTATTTATCTATGTTTATATAGATCAAATTGTTAGTAAACACGTAGATTAGCTCTTGGCCAAACACATGAATTTGTTTTAGTTTGTTCCTTAAATCTTGATAAAGCTTTGATTTTATGTACTTCCCGCAAGAGCTAAGAGGTCTCTGGGTTCAATTCTTATACCATTGGCCCACTTGCCTATGGGGGGAAGACCTTCGTTTATACACACATGTTGAATTTATACTAAATTAAGCATGAGTGAACTGTAACAATAATCTTTGTAATTGTTGGTTTTAGTTGACACATAATTTTTAGTCGATGCGTCATTAAAGGTAAGAAAATCGATATTAGGGTTCCTAGTCATGAAGGAACCATTTTTGAAAAAAAAAAAAAAAAGTGTCATTTTCCTTTTTCTTCTTTTTGCCAATCATTTATAAATAATTTCCAATTCATTTCCATAAAAACTCAAAAAGTTAAAAAGTTGACTCTGAAATTGACTTTTTGGTCATCTCTTTAATCAAAAGTTAATCTTGAATCAAAACTTCACTTTCTGCCTAAAATGATTGTAGATAGCCTTAATATCACTTTGTCCACATTAGTTTTGAAAAAAATTAAAGATTTGGTCATTAAATCAACTCTTTAGAAAAAGTCTACTTAGGGTTTGACTAAATTGGAAAAATATAAAAATCCACAAATCACTTTACTTTAACTTCAATTTGACTTTAGCATTGAAAATTTTGCGAAAATCGATTAAGACCCTCTTTTTTCTGAATTTTTTAGTTTTATGTTCGAAATCGATTAAAATCAAAATTACTTTAATTATGTTCATATCTTAGCTTAGTTCCTTTTACGATATTTGATCTAGAG
Source organism: Eucalyptus pumila (assembly GCA_016097595.1). Taxonomy (NCBI): domain Eukaryota; kingdom Viridiplantae; phylum Streptophyta; class Magnoliopsida; order Myrtales; family Myrtaceae; genus Eucalyptus; species Eucalyptus pumila. The sequence continues at coordinate 4,669,836 of CM027846.1, read as the reverse complement.
GTCATTACCCACTCACTTGTGTGGCTAATTTTGAGATTTGACATGTAGGATTACAAATTGCCATTTTTTAGCTCTAACCATGGGTTCAAATAAGTTCTTCATGATTTATGTACCGACACTTCCATTTTACTCATCTTCTCCATTAAAGTTCAAATCTCGGGTCAATTTTGGCATTTTCATCCAAGCACTCACCAATTCAATGGATTCAACTTACTTGAACTTGAGAAATCTATGCTAAGGAATTCTGATTAGTGCAATTCAAATTGACCCTTTCTAGAATAAGGCTTAATTTGATAAGTTGAGGTTCAATTTCAATATTGACCCTCGATTTATTTTTTGACATAAAGGTCACACTTTCATTTTAGTGTCAATTTGGATATGATGGGCTATCATGAACATGAGTAACTGAACTAATCAATGTCTCCTTACATCAATTGCAATTTCGATCTATTTGTGTTTTGAGGTAAGCAATTAAGAGAATTTGCTTGTTTTATTCTTTAAGTGAGTAAAGACTCTTTTCAATTAGGTCCTAAAGGATTAGATTGCCGAAAAAAAATGGACAGGAGCTAGCCGAACCAGTCAAAGCAAGTTTGAACCGGTTTGACCAGCTCCGGCGAAGGGTCGCTGGTTAGGCCACTTTCCCACGAACTCCAGTGGTCGATGGCCACCGTAAGGTGGTCCATCACATGGCAAACTTCCCCGTGCCTTTATTTTTTGAATTCAAGTTTGCCTTGGATATTGTAAAATTACAAAAGTACCCCTTGGTTAGGTTTTAATCATTCAATCGATCATGATCGTTCATCTTGGATACATTGCAGCCATGCAAACTAGGCATGTGCACAATTTTTTTTTTTTTTTGTTAGTCCTACTCTAATCCGACTCTAACACTCACTCTCATACTTTTGCCCTACTTCCTTGCAGAACGTAGGAGTCGAAACCCATTTCTGAAATCGTCCCCACCCCATTTCCCCCATTGAGAAGGTGAGGATTTGAATCACCAATCTCCCCCTTCCAAGGTGGAAGGGTGGCCACTGGGGCAAACCCCCAGTGGTTCATATGCACAATTAGTTATCATCTTAAACAAAATTAAGACCTAAATAGAGTTTACTAGGCTTGGGAGATTAATCTTTGAGGGTTAGGATTGCATCTTACATGGACTATATATTGAAATTTCCCTCCAAAATTTGACGAGGAAAGCCATTTTTCATATGCATTATCTCTCACGAAAACAAAATTGACAAGGAAAGCCATTTTTCATATGCATTATCTCCCCCTCCCTCCCTCCCTCCCCCCTACCAAATTGCCTCGTTGGACCCTCCTTGCTCGCTGTGGCTTGCCACCTCACACCAGAGCTCCACCCGGGGCGTGCCATCCCAATTGGTCACCACTACATCCTCACTTGTCCCACCCATAATCATGCCATTGCCGTCCGTCCAGCCACTTTCTTCGCACAGTCTTAGTACCGGCAAGGACAATGGTGTTGTAGCTGGCGATTTTGTGACACCCAGAATTTCTTGATTCTAGAATTTGAATTTTCTTTTTGTTGCCATTTATTTAATGGCATTATCTCTCTCTCCCCCTCCCTCCCTCCCTCCCCCCCCCTACCAAATTGCCTCGTTGGACCCTCCTTGCTCGCTATGGCTTGCTGCCTCACACCAGAGCTCCACCCGGGGCGTGCCATCCCGATTGGTCACGACTACATCCTCACTTGTCCCGCCCATAACCGTGCCGTTGCCGTCCGTCCAACCACTTTCTTCACACAATCTTAGTACGGCAATGACAATGGTGTTGTAGCTAGCGGTTTTGTGACACCCTGAATTTCTTGATTCTAGAATTTGAATTTTCTTTTTGTTGCCATTTATTTAATTCTATTTGCATTTGAATTCTTTCATTAATGCTTTTTCCCTCCTATTGTCTTTAAAATGCATTCCTCTAGTAATTATTATTTTTTTCACATTCCGAATCATAAAACAACAATATAATAATTAGGTAGACATTCCTTTGTATAGATTTTTTTTTTTGGCAAAGTACTTTTTATTAGAAATTGACTTTGGAAGCTATTAACACTTTCCTCATCTCTACCTCTCTATGTACGTGTGTTTGTTTCTCTATTAAAAATAATTTAAATCATAATTTAGAGATGTTGGCATCTATAATAATTCATTTGCTTTTAGGTGCACATTGAAGAAAATTGTGTCAAGAGAAACACAATGTATAATAGACTTTGTCTCATCTTCTTTATTTTTGAAAAAAAAAAAAAAAACAGAACGTTTGGGCTAGTTTTGAAGGAAAAGAGGGAAAAATTAAAGTCTCCTCATTTCTAACTTTAACAATATTTGACCTCTTCGAATGGCAAAGCAGAAAGATGAAAGGAACCCTAAAGATTTTCCAATTTCAAAACGTATGGATCCAGGGGAAATGTGAAAGACAAATTCATCATGTTTCGGGCTCGACATTAGGTTCTGCCAAAGTCGAGGGTTGATACTTTTGCAACCTTAGATGAGTGAAAATAGCTTCCTCACTAAATCTTAGTTCTTCGAGGTGGAGCATTTCCTAATAAGAAAACATATGCGGAGAACCTTAGTATTTCATTATTACCTTTTGTTAAGTAAATTATTTCTTGAGTATGGAAAATATTGTTTGCTCAAGGACAGAGAAAAGTCGCAACTACGTCACCCTTGATTTTGGTCAGTGTCTACATTGCATGCCCATTATTAGGGTTGTCAAAATGGGTCACAAAACCCATATTTTGACTTAAGTTTGTTGAAATGGGTTAGAGATGGGTAACGTGAAATATGGCATATGGGTCATAAATGGGTCCAAAGAGAAAAGCCTAAAAAAATATATGGATTTAGTGAAGCTCATGAAGCTTGGGCTCTTGCGACGGCCGCTACTTTCGATGGTGTCGTTGCTATTGTTGCCACCACTCAGTAAAGTGCAAGCAGCCATGCACAGACTCTTCGTAGCAGGAAGAGAGACCAAGACGAAGGCGAAATGAGGGGAAGAGAATTGAGAACTTGTAGCAGGTGTAATACATCCGTGGAGAACGAGAGTGCACATGAAGTGCTCAACAAAAAGGCAAACACAAATAATAAAACACAGGTTCGGCATTCTCCTCTCTCTCTCTCTCTCTCTCTCTCTCTCTCTCTCTCTCTCGTGTGGCAAGCCGAAGAGACCCAACACCGCCTGCAATAATCCTTTTGTGGGGGATTGATTCAGGTATTATGATAACGAGGAAGCAGTTGAAAGCTATGGCTTTTGGATGGTGCCGTGTTTGTAGAGACCAAGAAAAAAAGCGAAGGGAGGTGAGAACCGAGAACAGGAAGTGGATAGGGGCGGTGATGGTTGGTAGGGAGGCGTCGGTATTTGGGTGGAGGCATTCGAAACCGCGCATCTCTGTTTTAGGAAGCACGTCGAGAGTTGGAGGTGCTCGTAGAGTTCGGTATCAACAACCATTACATTCCTCGAGTGGCACTCCAAGCTTTTCATTTCATCGACCATGCAAAATTGCAAATTGTAAGTGACAAATGAAGGCCCCATGTCATGGTTCAAAGTTCAATCAATAGTATTTGTTTCAATTAAGGGCCAGTTAATTAGCTTGATCAAGATCCCTATTTCTCGACAAAAGATAAGTGGTCGTTAGATTAGAGAGGAAGAGAGCTTTGCATCCATCTTGTATGCTTTTGATGTCATGCGATCCATATTAAATCACAGGTCGCAAAAGGGAAGAATCGTGTTCATCAATGCTAAATTTACTATACGAAATTCATTCAAATTTGGCAAAGCGTGTGATTCTGATGTGGGAATGGCTGTCGTCGAGCTTCAGAGTCAACTCTTTGGTTGGAGTAAGTTGCGAAGGGGACGAGGTTCATCTACTTATATACTAAATGGAAATCAAAGCTACCAAAGTTTCAATCTTTTGAAATTGCAAAGCATGGATTCTGATGTGGGAATGCCTGTCGTCATCGCACCTCAAACAACTGCATCAACATCCATTAAATGTACATGCTTAGAATAGATGAAAGAAGCGGTGTTATATGGACAACATGTGCACGTGTTTGGATTAAAGTGTTGACTGCAGGCCATCTCATGAGGACATAAATTTGATCGAAGAAAAATTTCCCAAATATGTTTCTCCGCGTTGTATACGATGGACAAACTTCCAAGCAAGTTCTAATAAAAAAATCTTGAGAAGTTTCTCGGCACTTGACTTTGTTTAGAAATTGAAAGCAAGATCAGGCTCTTGTTGGAATATTGTGATATCCTTAATTTCGACCCTGTCTTGATAAAATGAAATGGACTTTTCATCGACGCTCCTATGGTCCTTTTTCTTTGAGTTAATTACTCACGAGTTAACTAACCTATTGGGTGAAGCCGTTAAGGGATATAATCGCGGTAAAATCCCTAAAAGCTACCCGGTAAATTGGATTGTACTAAAATCGCGTCCAGTTGATTTTAACCATGAAATTGAATTCGATTTAGGGAATTGAACATTCGAAAGTGTCACAATCTGTTTTTAGGGTTTAGTCTCATCTTTTGATAAAATTCCGTCGAGCCGAGAATTTTTACGGAAAACCAATTTTGACAAATTTGAAAAATGAAATAAATTTGGATGGGCACCTTACTTGGCAATTTTGGCTACCCATTTGAGTTGGTTTGTGAAGAGTTGAAAGGAAATTCATAGGGGCTGCTCATAGGATTTATTTGGCCTCCAAAAAGACTTTGTTTTGTGAAGAAATTAGAAGAAATCAACCATTGGAACACCTATGGACTTTGTGGGCAGAATTAGAGGACTTTTGGCCTTCAAAATGGATTGTAATGTGAATAAAAGAAAAGAAACTCGTATGGGCTCTGTGTAGGGGAATTTTGGCCACTAAATTGAAGTTAATTGTGGAGTTTTGAGGGAAAATTGGCCATTGATTGTTGGCTTGACAAAATGGTGGCTGAAGACTTTAAGGAAAAACACTCAATTGATAGATATTTCCCATTGGAAAGCTATTGGCTACTTGGAGGACTTCTTGGCCTCCTTGTCCCCCTTTGTTCCCCCTCCTTCCCTCCTCCTTGCTTCATGCATGAACCAACCGACCAACCACTTCTGTTTCTACTTTGCTTCAGCTTTTTCTTCATCTCATCTTCTTCTCCCAAGTTTTTTCCCTCCCTGGTTTTGCTGCCACCCCCACACAGAACCATTACCTCCAACCCTACCGCAAGCAACTAGCCGAACCATCGTCCCATAGCCTGCTCGACCGCCCGACCGCCAACCCCGCCTCACGCAATCCCAAGCCTGGTTGCCGTTCCGTCCAGCCCTGTGACCTGCTCCAGTTGCGCTGTCCGCCACTCGCCTACACCACTCTAGCCGCCAGCCTATCCATTTGCCATCTCTATATGCGCCATTCCAGTCACCTTAGCCCCTCAACCAACAACCCTAACCAACATCACAAAACCAAAACCAGCAGTGAGTTGGGAGCTTGTTGGCTGTTTTTCAACCTCTTCCAAGCCTCTGTTGGAGTCACTGTAGGCACGAGATCTCATCACCATCGCACCGCCATCATTGTGAACCTGTTTCTCGCTAATCCGATGAGTTAACAACCTAATCTTTGATTAGGGAGTTAATTACACTTAGGGGGATTAGTTTAAGGTTAATTAAGATTAGGGGATTTAGTTAGCGTAACAAGATTAGTTATGATTAGTTAGTTAGGCCAACTAGTAGTTAGGTGGTTAGTTAGATTATTGAGTTAGCCTAATTAGATTAATTAGTTAGTCTAGCTAGGTTAGTTTAATTAGTTCAATTAGATTAGTCCGGTTAGGTTATTTAATTTAATTAAGTGTTTTAGTTTAAATAATTTGCAATTTATTTAATTATTTATAATTAGCGTAAATTATGTCGGGATAGCCGGTTATCATAATTTTATGCCGATCGTTGTGGATGTGTTGATTTGTGAAATTGAGTGCTTTATTGTTGATTTGGACTATTATTGCAAAAAGTGATTTTTGGGTATTAAATCAAAAAAAAAAATACCGGGTATCGGTTTTTGACGCCAAAAATATTTTAGGTACTCTATAAAATCGTGAAATTTTGGAATGAGAGAGATTGAGATAGCCGCGCTTGATTATAGGATAAAATTGTGTTGCATGGACTGGGACGTGTCATAATGGTTTGGCCTTATAATCGGAACCCCTGTGATTGTTTGAGAAATGAATTGAGGCATTCTAGTCATTGAATGCATTTATTGTATGCATATGATATATGAGATGTACTAATGTGCAAGAATGTGTTGAGGCGAGGTAATCCCTATATGGTACATGTTTAGGCTACCTTTAGGTGAATTCTCGTCCTAAACGGGGCTTAGGGTGTAGACTCGCTAAGACTTTTTCTCATCCCGTCGTGGTTTAAAATTTTTCAGGTCCTTAGATGGAGGTTCGGCATGTCCGTTTTAGGTGGCCATGAGAGGCAGAGACCGAGCATACCCTTCTCCTTATCCATGGGACTACCTGGACCCATGAGCTCGTAATGACCACCATTTGGGTTGATGAGGGCTACCTTAGTTGGCACCTCTTTGCTTTAAAGCATGGTTCCACAACGGGCCTAATGTGGTTCGGAAGGATCCCTTGGAAGGTTTTGACGGACCTACCATCGATATCGATTATGAGGTTGTACTCAACCATGTTCATGATGCTGATATTTTGGAAGATATTGCGGCGAGCCCAAGGCCCGAGGTTGAAGGGCCTAGAGTAGAGGCAGCTGACCCTTTGGACATTAATATCCCAGATGGTGTCGTAATAGACCCAAATCCTGAGTAGGTAGGGTCCGGGGTAGAGTTGGCTTGGTAGCTTCTTTTGGATATAAACTCCTGTGTATAAACCCAATATGTTTATAAAGTGTGTTTTGTGAAAATTGGATGTCCTACTTTTCTATCACATACTTGATTGTTGTCTGGAGTTTATTAGTTCGCTTCCGCATATGCATAAATCGATTGGCTCGGCGACGCATCCTAGGAACATCATATTTTAGTCGACCACCAAGGGATATGCGCGTGCCCGGGGTTCGAGGCATCATATCCTTTATTATGTGGTCAATATTGGGATGTTAGAAGCAAATAGAGAAAATATTTGCATGTTGGAAGGGAAGTTGTGATAAATATAAGGTCTTAGGGTCAACGATGATTCGGGGTAGACACTAGAATTGACAAAGACCAACCTGATTGGTTCTATTTGAGGCTGGTTCAAACGAGAATCAACTAGGTTCTTGACTTCGAAAATATGTGAGCGGATGCCTACACATATGTGACTCCTCATGGGCAACCAACATATGGTTTTGTTTAAAAACCTACGGTATTTTTAGGTTTGTTCCTTTTGCCTTAAACTGATTGCATCAGCATATTGTTTGAAATTCCTTTTCCACATCGAAGTCCCCCCTTTGGAGGATGATCAGAGAATTAAAGAGAGTCCAAAGCACGGGATTGTAATCGAAAATGACTCAAAATTTCGCATTTTCTTGCAAGACGTGGACTACAATTTGGTTATCTCTGAAAATGCTTGGTATATAGTCGATCCCTCACAATGTATGATCCAATCCCACTTCCTGAAGCTTGACAGGCACCACCAAATCAAATTCTTGTACTTTGCCGTTTGGAAAATTGGAAACTTTGGTAGCTGTGATTTCCATTCCTGGTAACTCGGTCTTCTTTCCACGTTTTGAATTTGCTCTAGAATTGGCAAAGTTCATAAAAGCCCCACTTGGCAAATAAACCCTGTATGAGGAAACGTCGATTCACAAATTATCTCAAGGCAAATAAACCACGCTCTGCCTTTCAACTATGAGGTGTTATCGCCTCATATTGTGACTAATAACCACTCTCTTTCTTTATAAATCCCGGTTGTTGCACGATTGAATCAATTATAGGAAAAATATTTTGGACGAGCTTAAAAGAAGCTCATTTTGATCTAGATTATCTTCACATCATTACTTTCAAAAAAATTGATAATTTTATCTAAATGAAACGAGTTAATCACCAACCAAAAAAAAAAAAAAAAAAAGCGAGTTGATCACTTCATAGTTTAAGGAGATACCCATAAAGAAGTGTATCATTTGAAAAGCCCATAGCACATATGTGAGTGGATTACGCATCTACAAGAGTGGATGCCTACACATGTGAGTCCTCATGGCCAACCAACACACGGCTTTGAAGCGGTGAAATACAAGCAAAATTTGCAATCAACCCCTTGGAAAGAGAAACAAAAACACTTGGGGTATCTATATGTTTGTTTCTTTTACCTTAAATGGATAGCATTAGCATATTGTTTGAAATTCATCTTCCACATCAAAGTCCGTCCTTTGGAGGATGATCAGAGAATTAAAGGGAGTCATCCAAAGCACGGGATTGTAATCGAAAAGGACTATCAAAATTTGATATTTCCTTGCAAGAGGTTGATGAAAACTTATTTATCTCTGAAAATGCTTAGTATATAGTCGATTTCTCATGATGTATGATCCAATCCCACTTCTAGAAGTCGAGGTGTTATTGTTGTGACAATGCAAACAATATTTGCCACCTTTTGTAAGTGTGACCTAAGTTAAAATTCATTCTATGTAGATGTGTAATCTATGAACGCTTATATTAGTTCCTATTGTCAAGTGATACAACAAAAAGAGCACAAAAGCTCATCACACTAGCTATAACTTGCCGGTGAGTAAACCCTTGCTAGAGCTCGTTGTATCTGCCTTCTCATGAAGTTCTGATCAAGTATTAACCCTAGGAAATGAATTACGAATCATTCATTATAAGCAACCTTTGTCAGTCTAGGACTGAAAGCTGTAGATTTATTGGAATATTCTACATGGCCTCGGACTTCCTCGTAAATTCAATTGCATCCTAACCTCATTTGATGACAAATCAAATTTACTTGACATGTGCGGGTACGCAAGAGCAAAAATTGTTAAACAAGTTATGTAGTTTCTTGATGTGGACCTATATCCACAAATTCAAGGTTTATGGGGGTATGATCTTGGAGACGAAGTTGTTATCTTATTCAGAAGTAAGGTGTAAATACATAGGATTTTTTAGGAGGTTTTTTATTCTAATTTTATTCTGATTAAATCCCACAAATCATGGTATTATAGCTGTTAACCCACAAATCGTGGGATTTTAGCTTTTCCCCTTTTGTAGGCTTTCTTTCCTTTATTTTTGTTCGCTAGGATTTATTTGTGTATTAGCTTATAAATACAACATTGTAAAGCACCAGAAGATATGAATGAGAATGACAATTTCTCTCCATCTAAAATTTAACATGATATCAGAGCTCTAGGCTAGATTCCTGAATTTAAAATTGCAGTCTTCATTGCTACGTTTTTCAGCCTTCATTGCTATCTATTATTCTCCATAAACAGATTTATGGATTTCAATTGCAACCTTCATTGCTGCAGTTTTTATGTTTTCTTTGCTATCTATTATTCTCCAAAAATTCTTTCTTCTTTACACAGCCTTCATAGCTACACTATTGCCCTTGTTCTCTTCTTAACATTCACTTCATAGCTGCACTATTGCCTATGTTCTCTTCTTAACATTCACTTCATAGCTGCACTATTGCCTATGTTCTCTTCTTAACATTCACTCTCCAAAATGACCACATCTAAAATCACACCCAAAGCCACAGATCCTACCACGAACCAATCTGAGGTCGCCTCAACACACATGACAGGTGATCTTCATAATATCAAGCCAACCTATAGATTGAATGAGAAGAACTACCTCAAGTGGTCACAATTTGTCAAGAAAGGGGAAAGGAAAACTCAGCCATTTACTTGGGATGGGACCCAAGAAAGGAGATCTAGATTTTGATGCGTGGGATGAGGTTGATTCCATGATCATGTCATGGCTATAGAATTCCATGGAACCAGCCATAAGCGACACTTGTATGTTTCTACCAACCGCAAAGGAGATCTAGGATTCCATTCGACAGACGTACTCAGAGGCTCGTGATGCAGCCCACGTGTATGAAATTAAGGTGAAAATTAGTGGGACAAAGCAAGGAGGTAAGACAGTTACCGAGTATGCTAATTCTCTACAGAACTTAGAACTTATGGCAAGAACTCGATCATTATCGAGTATTTCAGATGTAGTGTCCAGATGATGCGGCCATTCTAAAGAGTTTTATTGAAAATGATCGAGTCTACAATTTCTTAGCCTGACTTAATTCTGAATTTGACCACGTCAGAATTCAAATACTTGGCAAGGAGGAAGTGCAATCATTGGAGGAAACAATTTCCTTGATTCGGGCGGAAGAAAGCCGTCAATCTATCATGCTAGAACCATAAGCTGTAGAAGGGTCAACCTTGACAACTAGAAAGGTTGATGAAAAGGGTGACCTGCCAAGGAAAGACAACCGAGACAAGTTGTGGTGTGCCTACTGCAAGAAGCCTTGACATACAAAAGAACAATGTTGGAAATTGAATGGCAAACCAACTACTTCAGGCTGAGAGTGGGTGAATCAGGCAACATAGCCAAGGCCTTGAGTCCACTTAACTGAGAAAGCTAGTCAAGAAGAAGTTTAGGAGAAAGCAACCTTCAGTAGTGAAGAAATTGAGAAATTAAGAGGTTTATTAGGGTCTCTTAATAAACCCTCTGGTGCATGCTCACTAGCACTCTTATGTAATTCTTGGGTTATTAATTCAAGGTCTACCAACCACGTGACTCACACTTCATCCCATTTCAGCACTTATACACCTTGTCTTAGCAATAAGAAGATTAAGGGACACGGACCCCTGGAGTGCCAAAATTTGGCACAAAGGGACACTTAAGTGCCAAAAGTTACGAAATGTACACTTAAGTGCCAAAATCGGAGCAAAATGGATCACTTGAGTGCCAATCCGGCTAAAATCCGGCCAAATTGCATACGTGGCGTTTCCCGGCGACTTCTTTTACTGAGGTGGCAAACGTTTAAAGAAAAAAAACCCACGTGGACGACAAAACGACGTCGTCCACCCACACTGAGTGAGCTGACCTAAACGACGTCGTTTTTCGTTGGTGTTAAACGACGTCGTTTAGGTCATTTTGGCTTAAGCACACGTAGCCGTCACTGTTCCTTCCCATCTGCGTTCACATTAGATCTCAGTCGTCGCCGCCCTTCTCTCCATCGCCGTTCACGCCGTCGCCGCCCTTCTCTCCGTCGCCGTTCATGCCCATAGGTGGTCATCGATCGCCGTTGTTGGTTGTCGTAGCCACTCAGCATCGTTGGTCGTCATCCCTGCTCACCATCGTCACTCCTCTAGGTTGGGCCCCTTTTCCCCCTCCCTCGTGATGAAATTAGGGCTCGATTATTTTATTAGGGCTCGCTCGATTATTTTATTAAGGCTACGATGGAAATGCTATTGAAATGCGCGCGCTCTGTTTGGTTACTCCCTTGTGTGGAGATGCTTGCCTCGATCGATGATTTATGCGAGTCAAGGCTCGAGTGAGACAAAATATTGACTAATGTGGAACTAGGAACTAATGTGTTTGAGTGAAAAGTTATTGAATCAGGTGGCTGGAATAATGGCCTTTAAGTGCTCGCAAAGAGCACGCAACTTTGCTATCAATCTGCTTTTGTTCCTTTGATTCCGATCTTTTCGTTCTTTTAGTCTTCTTTCCTGATTGTTGTTTCTAATCAGATAGTCAACATATATGCAGGGCATTGAGGAGTGCAAAATTTGTTTTGATACTTTATATAAGTTCATTTACCTGCAAGGGGCAAATTTGAAACCACATGTAAGTACCTCATTTTAAAGTTTATAAACTATGAGCTCTTTTGACATGTAGTATTAGTCTACTCTGCAATGGATAAATTTAGGGCTTGGATTGTGTAATGACCACTTGACACAATATATTAATGGCCAAACATTATAGATTAGGGTATGATTTCTCCTCTTGGCTGGATGAGAAACAGAACTTTTACCCTATAATTTTACATCAAGCTTGCTTTAATGAAATTCTATGTGTTTTCACAGGAAAAATAGATTTGATTAAGTGGATGTACATTCTCATATCGCAGGTTTAGTTCAACAAAAGATAGTAGACAAAATTGCTTGGGCTGTGCTTGTTGTGGGGACCTATGCTTGTTGTGGGGACCTCTGTTTTTTGTTTATATTTTAAGGGAATGGAAGGCAAGGCAAATAATTAAAGTGGTGACCTCTTAGCTGTCATGAAGGGGCATATTCTCAGTGTGGGGGCCTCTGTTTTTTATTAATATTGTAGAGGAAGGGAAGGTAAATTATTAAAGTGTCGACCTCTTTTTTGGCTGTCATATACGGGCATATTGTCGGTGTGGGGACTGTTTAATAAAGTCTATGAGAGTGGGGGGACTCCCTTGTGCGATTGTGTCTATTGTTCTTTGTGGATGTGGTCCCAAAACTAATTATTCTTTGTCTTGTTGTTGGTACAGAAATGGCTCATGCCAAGGATTATGTCGCTGTCATAGTTTGCTATGCTTTGGGGAATTTGTAATTGGGGAGGATGAGTGGGAGTATGAGGGTGGAAATGAGGGCACCATTTTTGTCGACATTAAGAAGGCATCTTATATAGGATTTGTTAGGGATATACTAACTTATTTGCCTTGTAAAGTTCAGAAGTTGCTGTATTGTATTCCTGGGAAAGGTTTAAGAGATGGTTTGCGAACCTTAGAAAACGATAACGGCTTTAGGAATATTCTATACCATTATCTTCATGGTGAAGAGGTAAAAATATATGTTGAGTACAATGAAAGTGAGGATGAAGATGATGATGAAGAAAGTGCCCAAATAGAACAAGAAGGAAATGGTATTCAAGGTAGTACGAGGTTAGGGTCGAAGAAAGGCGGGATAGACATGATGGAGAGGAGAGGAGCGCAGATGCAGTTCACCATAGTGATGATGACATAGGTGATGTCACAATCACTGGATTAGATTGGGAAGTAGCTGAATCAAGTGATGATGATGATGAAGGGTTGCCTACTGCAAATTTCACAAGTGATAACGACGACGAGGAGCTTGTACAGTCAAGAAAAAGGCAAAGGGATTTTTTGACAAATAAATTTGCAGCTTTGCATGTAGTTGATGAAGTTCCAAATAGAGCCGAAGGCCCTGTAGATGCTGTTGCCATTGGTGAGGAGACTGATTATGAAGAAAGCCTTGAGAATGTTACTTCCCAGGATGAGCTTGAAGAAGATGAAGGAGTTGTGCATACAAGGAGAAGGAAAAGTAAGTTTCCTTCTTATGATCCATCCGTTGCCTCTCCTACTTTGTCGGTAGGTATGAAATTTCAAGATGCAAAACAATTTAGGGAAGCTATCTTGAAGAACTCCATTGCTGCACGAGAGGAACATTGACTTCATTAGAAACACTAAGGCCTTTGTAAGAGCTAAGTGTTCGCAGCAAAATTGTCCATGGAGGATCTATGGTGCATTTGTTAGGAGAAGTGGATCTTTCCAGATTAGAGCGTACGAAGAGGAACATACTTGTTCCATTAATTTTGAAAATAAAAGGGTAACAAGTGCATGGTTGTGCAAGCACTTCTTTAATATGATTAAGATGATGCCTCAGATGAATAGTACTCAGTTCAGGTTACTGGTGAAGGAGCAGGTTGGCATCAATATAAGCAGAAATCAATGCAAAAGAACGAAGCAAAAGGTGATGAAGATACTCATTGATCAATACAGCAGTGAATATGGACAGGTGTGGGATTATGCTTGGGAGTGTAGGCTACAAAATCCTTCAAGTAGAGTGTATGTAGAGGTTGTGGAGAGACCACTTCCTAATATTGGGACCAAGTTTGATAAGTTCTATGTTTGCTTCGATGCATGCAAACGAGGATTTTTATCTGGTTGTAGACGGATTATAGGATTAGACGAATTTTTTTTAAAGGGCTTGTGCAAGGGAGAATTGTTGGCTGCAATTGGAATAGATGCAAACAACCAGATGTTTCCACTGGCTTGGGCTGTTGTAAAGGTAGAGAACAAGGACAATTGGTCCCGATTCCTAAAAAATTTTATGGTTGATTTGGAGATAACAAATGGTGCAGGGTGGGCGTTCATGAGTGACCAACAGAAGGTACTCTTTGAAAGATTTGGTCAATTGTTTGCTTGTTGATATGAACATGTCGTTTGCTTACATTTCTTTTCTTTTTTTGAATTATTGCGGGACTGGTTCCAGCAATAGCTGAGTTGTTGCCTTATGCCGAGCATCGAATGTGTGCGCAGCACATATATGCAAATTGGGGAAAGAACTATAAAGGGGATAAGCTGCAGTTCAAATTTTGGCAGCTAGCAAAGAGCACGAATATGGCTGATTTTAGGATGGCCAAAGAAGAACTGCTTCAATTGACAAGGGAAGGTTATGATGCACTATTCCAAACAGAACCAAAGTATTGGTGTAGGGCGTTCTTCAGTGAGGAATTCAAGTACGATAACATAAATAACAACATCTGCGAATCATTCAATGGGAGGATAATAGATGCCAGATGCAAACCAATTATCTCGATGCTTGAAGACATAAGGGTTTTGGTTATGACTCGATTGCACAAACAAAGGGATGAGGCTGCAAACTGGACTAGGCAATGTGGTCCTAGGATTGCTAAAAAATTGGATGAGAACTTGGCTACGAGTAGGTATTGTCATCCCATTTGGAATGGGGATGAAGGATATGAGATAATTAAGGGTTCTGATAAGTATGTTGTCCATTTAGGTACGAGGAAGTGTTCATGTGGAGCATGGCAAGTAAGTGGAATTCCTTGTGCACATGCCATATGTGCCATTCAATTGAAGGGCCACAACACAGAAGACTACCTTGATGATTGGTACAAGAAACCGAGATATCTTGCTTCGTACCAATGCATGTTGCAGCCAATTAGAGGTACCAAGTTCTGGGAGCCAACAGATCATGAAGCACCTCAACCTTTGCCACTAAAGAAGAGAATGGAAAGACCAAAGCGAAAACGAAGAATGGCAGAAGGAGAGGTCTCAAGTCAGCGTAGGATGAGTAGGACAGGTGTAAAGATGAAGTGCTCTTTTTGCCACATAGCAGGGCACAATACTAAAGGTTGTCAATTAAGGAAGCAGCAGGAACAGTTGAGGCTAGTCGAAGGACCTAGTGAAGGGACAATTGGAGAAGGACAAACAGAAATGCGAAGTGAGTCATCTGTTCTTCAGTCGACAACAATAAACCCAGTAAGTCATGACAATTGTGTTTATGTTGTTTTATGGTTTGTATAAACAGATATATACAACTAATTGACATAATGTTTTTGTCTTTGTCAGGTCAGGAGAATGACACGTGAAGAATTGGTCGAAGCCCCTGCTATACCTGAAACTGAAGGGTCTGTTCAAACAAGGCCAGGTAGACAGCCAGCTCAAGGATTGGCCGAAGCAAGCGGGAGGGCCGGTTAAGTCGACTGTTCTTCAGCGAAGCGAGAGAAAAAATACTCGGTAACTTAAATAATGTGTGTTTAGTTTTCCTTTACAATGGCCTGATGTTTATATTTATGATATCATTTGTCTTTTTCTCGGAGTTCGAAGAAGGCAAGCTAGAGCTCATTGTCAACAAAGGGCCCAACTGAAAGGTCACCACAAGATCCATCACCAAGGTCACCACAAAGGCCATTAGAAGGGTCATCACAAGGGCCACCACAAAAGCCAACAGAAGGTGTCATTGAAGCTGAAGGGCTAAATTGAAAAACAACCAAAAGAAAGCCAAATCATGAGCCACCTATAAGAATGCCATCTACAAGACGTCTAACATTCGAATGCCCAGAAGAAGCCCCTGCTGTAGCTAAACAGCCACAACAAGAGCCCAAGAAATCACATGCGAGAAGAAGGGCTAATCAATCACAAGTACCTGAAACTGACGTTCCCCTTCGAACAAGAGGAGCTCTTAGAAAGAGGCTAAAACAATATGGTTATGGGCTTTACACAGATGACCGTTCTGGAACAGTTATTCTTAATGTAAGTTTTATAAGCTTACTAGGCTGTATTTAATTTAATTTATGGTGCAAACTTTTGTTAATAATTGAGTTTTCTTTTTGAAGCCTGGGAGAAGTTCGAGAGGTTCTTATCTCTCAAGGCCAAACTCAAGAATCAACGGCTGCACCAACAAAAAAGAAGAAGACATTGGTTGCGCCAACAAGAAAGAAGAGTAAGAAAAACCCAGTTACAGGTCCATCTGAATGTGGCATCCCGGAAATTCAAAGCCAAGCCTTAAGGTGTGTTAAATGTCTTTAATTAGGTGATAGAATTTTATGGTTTATGCTTTAGCCAATTTGTCCTTTAATTTGATGAATTTTACTTGTATTGTGGAAATTTAAATTTAAATGCTTGGCCATATGATTTAAATTTCAATGATTAAAATATCCCAAGACTTTGGCCAAGATGAAATTTGAATTTAGAAATATTTATAGAAAGGAATTCAAAAAAAAAAAAAAAAAAAAGGGATTAATTTTCGAAATGGGCCTTGGACCCATTAGCCTAAAGCTTGGTGGGCCAAGCTAGTCGGCCATTAGGGCCCAATAGGTGGCTGTCGACCAGCCCAAAGTGAGTGGCCGGTTGGGCCTAAGCCCAAGCCCATTCAAAATTCAAAATAAAATAAAGATTACAAGTGGCCAAAGGAAGAGCATGCATTGGTTGGTCATTAGGTGGATCAATCATTGCAAATGATGGGATTAAGGGATATAAAAAGAGAGAGAGAAGAGGAGTGGCCGGTTCCTCTAGCTCCATTCGGTCGAGAGAAGTGAGAGGGAGAGAGAGATTTCGAGAGAAAGGGAGAGGAAGGACCGAGAGAGAGGAGGTGGAGCCGAGAGTTGCCGCCGCCCGTCCGCCGTACGTCCGCCTAGTCCGACCACCGTTCGCCGTCGTCCATCGCTGTTTGTTCATCTTGGAGGCAAGTGGAGTCCTTAACTTCTCTTGCATGTCTGTTTTGTTGGTTGCATATTCGGTTTTAGGTGTAATTTGGGCGAAAAACCGAGGTAAGGGTTGGATGTGTTCAAGCTATGTGACTGTTTTCGTTTGGTTTGTGGTAGTCAGTATTTTAGTCGAGCTTGCATGTGTACTTGGAGTGCGATTTTGGCTTCGGTGTCTTCATGAAAGTTGAAGCTAACATCTTTTAGTATGATATACTCGAATTTCATGGAAAACGATGGTGATATGTGGGGTCAAAAGCTTTGTTATACGGAGACCTCAGATCTGCGAAATCTTCACTGACCTTTTGTTGATTTCTTGGTTGCATGTTGATTTCTGTTGGAGATCTCACCTTGTTGTCTTCTTGAAAGTTGTAGGAAACACCTTAAGCTACAACATACTCAAATTTGAAGCAAAAATAACAAGTATAACCTGGTGAATCTGTTAGATCTTGGAGATGGTTGATTCTGGTGAGGTGTACCGAGACACCCGAGACTTCATGGGTTAAAATGGTGACCATAATCTGGTTATTTGACCTAGATCCCTTCATAAAAATTGTAAAGGACATATTGTTACATAACATAATTAAATTTCAGAAGGAACGAAATATATTTGATGGGTGAAATCTAAGAAATACGGAGGAGTGTGTTCTGGATGTCGCGGTAGAGATTCCAGAAGCTTGGTAGGGCTATAGAAATTAATCTAAAAAGAATTTGGCTTAAAGTTCTTAATGAAAAAGGTACGAAAATGTGTTGGCTATCACCCTGTAAATTTTCGTAATTTTTGAAGACCGAATGGGTATTTTAATTTAATTTATTCGGAAACTGTGCAGTGGGTTTAAATCCGAGAATTTTAGGATGTTTTCGGAGGAAATTGTGAAATTGTGAAAATTACGACTTGGCCACGAATTTTATATAAAATTGTAATCCTATAAACGATTATTGAATATTATGATTTTGGGAAAATCATAAATATTAAGTATTTATTTATGAAAATAAATAAATATAATAAAATAATAAAATAATAATAAAATAATGAAATAATAAAATAAAATAGATTTTTATTTGGCCATGGATTCAATTCCATTTGTGTGGCACTTGTGTGATGAGGTCTTTGTACATGCATTCAGTTGAAATACTTATGTGATTAAGCTATGACATGTGCATGACATGTGAATTGAAATGCAAGTGTGATATGTTTGATGACATGCCAAATTTCCATGTTAAATTGAGATAAAAGATAAATGTGGATGAGAATGAGGTTGTGGTGGAGGATGTTGTCTGGTGGCCTGGTGGCGTAATTCCGAGAGATTCCCTGGGAGTTTCGGGATGCCCGAATGTGGGGGGCCGGAAGCCCTGTCGGAGGTTTCTGCCCGAAGGGAGTGACTCGCGATGCTAGGATTGGGGTGCGAGATCCCCGGTTAGAAGGGTAAAGGCCGGAAGCCCTGTCGGAGATTTCTGCTCGAAGGGAATGCCTCGTGATGCTAGTTGAGATGCGAGATGCCCGGAATGTGGGGGGCCGGAAGCCCAGTGGCCATGAGATGGCTGGAATGCTGGGATCCCTGTCGGAGGTTTCTGCCTGAAGGGATGGTGATGATGGTGAATTTGATGATTTGAGAAAAGATAATGTGGGGATCAATTGATAAGTAAAAGTGGAAATTGATCTATGATGGTGATGCATGGCTAATGATGATATGATATGCATGGTGATGCATGGTTAATGATGATATGATGTGATATGCATGGTGATGCATGGCTAATGATGATATGATATGCATGGTGATGCATGGTTAATGATGATATGATATGCCTGGTGATGCATGGCTAATGATGATGTGATATGCATGGTGATGCATGGATGCATGGCTAATGATGATATGATATGCATGGTGATGCATGGCTAATGATGATGTGATATGCATGGTGATGCATGGCTAATGATGATGTGATATGCATGGTGATGCATGGCTAATGATGATATGATATGCATGGTGATGCATGGCTAATGATGATGTGATATGCATGGTGATGCATGGCTAATGATGATGTGATAAGCATGGTGATGCATGGCTAATGATGATGTGATATGCATGGTGATGCATGGCTAATGATGATGTGATATGCATGGTGATGCATGCATGGTGATGCATGGCTAATGATGATGTGATATGCATGGTGATGCATGGTTAATGATGATGTGATATGCATGATGATACATGGCCATGATGATGATATATATGCTATAATGATGCATGAATACGCTTGACATCAACTAGGTAAGCAATGCCTGCATTGTATGATGGTATGCATGGTGCTTATTTGAGTTGTTATCGGATTTCCTATCTGGCTGAGTGGTTGTCTTCACCCTTTTGGGATAACATTTCAGATTAGCACTATGCCGCTACCTATTTGTTTCGCGTGGGGTATTTTACGGTCTACCGTCGATGTTGAGGTGGAGTGTACGGAGATAGATTGTCCTACGTGCCCGGATTGACGTTTATCCGAGTGCGATGCTTAGTTATGTATGATATCGGCCTGGTTTGGGGCCCCGTCATACAAGAGTTCCTGTCTGTGCACGTTCGACGGGATGGAGCGATGCGAGGATCTTTGCCGCCGCCACCACGACACACGGGTTGGGTGTGAGACCGTACGCGAGGAGTAGGAGCTAGATCACTTTTTGATGTAGAAAACCGACGCTTTCGATGGGAGGGTTCCTTGTTCACATGATGTTAGGGGTCGAGGTTTCTTTTTGAGAGTTTAGGTAGGACATGGCGAGTCCTAACCCTTCTTGTTTTTTTGTACCGACCCGAAGGAAACCCCATCATGCTTTATATATGTGTGTAAGCCAAGCGTCGAAGCTGTTTATAAAAATCATGATGTTTAGCTGGTGTGTATTTGTATCATGGGTTAGAAGGGAGATAGATGACGATGTGAATTTTGCTTCCGCTATGAGTCGCGCATGGGACCGCTTAAAAAAAAAATGCCTGTAATCTGGCAAGGCTTAATTTTAGCCAAGAGATAGAGATGGTAAAAGATGTAACACCGGCGCTGGTGACGACCTGCGAAGGGTTCGGGGTGTCACACTGAATCAGTTCGGCCTACGACAGTTGCAGCTCCAGCTCCTTCTCAATCAGCTCAGCCTAGGACAATTGCACATTCATCAAAATCAACGCATCCTGAGACAGTTGAAGAAGAAACCTCACGTCCAGTTAGAAAAAGCACAAGGATTATGAATCAAGTGAAAGGAGCACGAACAGGAGGCATTGTGTATATTGATTAATGAAATGGGATGGGATATGATTTGTGGGGCTGACGAGTCAATTGTTTTACTGTGGATGTTTTCTTTTAAATAGTTTGTCATCGACTTTGTGAGACTTCATTTCAATATCAATGAAATGATTTTGTTGCTTGTCATCTTTGGTGCCTTTTTCATTTTTTGTATTTTGTTTTTACTTTTACTTATTGCTTTCTGCTTCTGGTGGTGGATCTGTGGTGGTGACTAGGGTGCTTGTGTGGCTGGTGGTGGCGGTTGGTGAAACTTGATGGTGGTGGGTCCACTATGTGGATTGGGTTGGGGCCTTTTGCTATAACTAGTATAGTTTGCATGAACCCCTTTTGCAACAAACCCACGACCCACCACCAACAGTGGCTGCTAATGGTGGGTTTATGGTGGTGGCTACGTGCTGGTGTGGTAGCTAAGATGTTGGTGCCGATGCCTGCGATAGGCTGGTGGGTCTATTATAGGGGTTGGGGGCTGGGGGTTTGTGCTGCACTTGGTGCAAGATGTAAGTGTGCAATATGCACATCTTGCACACATCTTGCTCCAGGTAGTGTTGGTGCAAGCTGATGTAAGGCACTAGGAACTTCTGCACCGCGAGAATACCAGCAGCATAGTAATGGCTCAAGTGGATGCCTGGAATGCTTGATGTGGCTGGTGGTGATGGCTAGAGGCCGATGGTGGCCGGTGGTGGGCGGTCGTGGTGGGCGATAGCGGTGATGGCTGGTGTAGTTTATAAATGAAACGTACAAATAAAATTGACACTTAACTAATCACATTCTAAAAAACTCGGCACTTAAGTGTTCACTTTTAATCACAAATGGCACTTAAGTGATCACTTTTGATACTAACTTGACACTTAAATGACTTTTTTTTTAATCACGACTGGCACTTAAGTGATCACTATATACAACTTATAGCACTCGAGTAATCACTCATGTTTGTCCTATGTAAATGGTGATTTGCAGCAAACCGAGAAAGCTGCTGGTTTATATATACGAATGTTCAACTTATGCCAACTCCATTCGATTCATTGCTACTTTTGGTTTACATTCAGTTGAAGAAAAGAAGTCACCACAACACATCCACCCAATATACATTCCATCATCACCGATTTATATTCGAGAATAAGCAAAAATATAGTACAAATAGCATCTCATTCATTCAACCAGCATCTCATTCATTCATTCATTCCCTTTCCTTGACCTCATTTACAACTATGGCAGTCGGAGAAACTTCTTTTCATTTTCCAATACTTTACATTTCATCATAAAATAGGATAGACAAAAAAACAGCAACACAATAAACGCTCGGTAACACTTTCGTTCAATATTCATCTTTGAAACTTCATTCTTCAAATGGTTAGCATAAGATGCTTGAGCTTGCATTGAGTAAACCTCGTCCAAATCGTCCACAGGTGTAGATGGAGGTTGATGACATCCATCAAGTAGGTCCAATATCACCTCTGTGGCTCGGTGAGAGAATTTCGCATCAACCCATTCGAAATATTTGCACTTCGACCCTTCTCTGTATCGGGCACATCCATAGAATCTTCTCCTAGGATTCCTTCGCGTCCACGAAGTTCTTCTTGGACTTGGTAACCCACAAAAACATAAACGCTCGCCTTCTCCTTCGCTTTGGCGAGAGAAATTTGAGTTGCTGCTGAAAGTCCTGCTCTCCATTCTTAATATCCAACCATAGAATTTGGGGCAAATCGAGTTAGGGTTCGGGATTAGGGCTCCAACGCTTCAATGGCAATTTGCTGGATTTAGGGTTTTAGATTTAGGGCAATGGGGGAGACGATGTCGTTTTGGTTGATTTAAGGGCTCCATTTTGGCCAACTTTGAGGAGACGACGTCGTTTTGGGTGAATTAGAGCGACTCGGCTCTCACGCGAGCCACCTCGACAAGAAATAATCATATTTAATTGCCACGTATGATTTCCGGCTGCCTTCGCCGGAGGTGGCACTCAGGTGTCCCACTTTTCTTACAAAGTGGCACTTAAGTGTCACTTTCGTAACTTTTGGTACTTAAGTGTCCCTTTGTGCCAACTTTTGGCACTTGAAGTGTTCTTATCCCAGAAGATTAATGTGGCAAATGAGTCTCTTGCTACTGTTGCAGGGGTTGGAAATATTCCTATCACACCTAATCTTGTCCTTAAAGATGTTCTTCATGTCCTTAAACTATCTGCTAGTCTTATCTCAATACAGAACTCACAAAAGATCATCATTGTCAAGCTATTTTTTACCCATCTTACTGTGTTTTTTAGGATAGAGACTCGGAGAGGAGGATTGGACTTGCTAAGGAACGAAATGGGCTTTACTACCTTAAGACACCTCTCACTACAAGAAGGATCATGAATAATCTGTCTTCGTCATTTCTTAGTACTTCAAATAAAGAAGCCATTTGGCTTCATCATTTTCGTTTTGGTCATCCATCCTATCAAGTCTTGAGTATTATGTTTCCACCCTTGTTTAAAGATCTGAATATTAAAGACTTCCATTGTGATGTTTGTGAATTAGCCAAGCATAATCGTGTACCATTTTCTATTAGCAATCACCATAGTTTTAATCCTTTTTGACTTAATCCACAATGACATTTGGGGGCCTTCCACGATTCCAAACATCTCTGGAGCTCGTTGGTTTGTCACTCTAATTGATGATTGCTCTAGGGTCACGTGGACTTTCTCACTCAAACATAAATATGATGTGAGTATCATTATTCATTCGTTTCATTCCATGATTCAAACTCAATTTGGGGTCAAGATCAAGGTCTTTCTGTCAGATAATGCTAGAGAATACTTCAATCAAGTATTGTCCCCTTATTTTCAAAAGGAAGGCATTATCCATGAGTCATCTTGTGTGAATACTGTGACATCCAGATTTTCAATCCTGTCTTCTATTGAATAAATCGGGCATTTCATTAACGCGTCTATAGGGCTATTCTCAGAACTGATCATTCTTGAGATAACTAGACTATCTGGGGAAATTATTAGGAATTTTAAAGCAATTAGACTTGAGAACTCAATCATGAATTGGCTTCTCGACCATGTCCATCTTTAGAGGCCATTATGGCACAGTTAAAAATCAATTTGAGATCAGAGATAGGTCTGTTCAACTGAGATGTGTGGTCGATCGTGGGTGACTCCACTAAATTGGAAAATTCTCGTCGACTGGCTCTAGACTGATTTTCCTATTGTTTTGGTACCCTGTGTCCGTATTTCGATCCTCGAGATTTTCACGACAAGCGAGAGTCGCCAATGAGTTGAGTGGATTCATAGTGGTTTGAAGAAAATCGACCACGAGTCAATTTGCCCTGAAAAGTTCTAAAAACTACCCGGTAGTCTAGGTCACGCTAAAAACGCGCCGAATGAAAATTAACCCCTCAATTTAAGTCCGATTTCAGAAATTGAAGTTTTGGCCATGTCACAATAAATTCTAGGAGTGTCGACTCAGTCTCAAAAGATTTTTTGACAACTGACACTTTTTGGGAAAAAGTCGTCGCCGGGTTGTTTTTGTGCAGAAATGCCGAAGGTGGTTTTCGATTGCGGAATTGAGAAGTGTGAGAGATTATTGGATGAAGAAAATTATCAATTGAGGCATCCACAAGTCAAGTGATATTTGTTAAGGTCATTTGAGATTAATTCAAGAGAGAATTTGAGTTCACTTAAGCCAATCCTCCCTCAAATTCGTGTACCCCACCTAGCCACAACATTTGGACCATTTTGGCTTCTAGAAGAGTTCATGAGTGGTCCATTGTGAGCCAAGGAATTTATACATGGCTAAGAATGAGTTTTTGGGAGATATTTGTGTGAGAATTAAAAGCCAAAGGGCCCCTCACTCATCCCTATCCATTCTCTCTTTCTCTCACCCCTCTAACCAATTACACTCACTCCCCCATCTCTCCATTTTCCTCGCACGAAGCCAAGAGCAGAGAAGCCGCGCCTGCACACCCATCTTCTTGCCGTGAAGTCGCAAGATCCACCGAAGCTGCTCGTGCCGCACAAAGCAAAATCCTCCACGCTACCACCTGCCGATCCCTCAGCTCTCTTCGGTCAACCATTCAGCAACGGAGACCCCGTGCAGCTCCCACCGAACGAGATCTCCCCGCCAACAGCTGCTCGAAGATTCTCCAGCTCGTTCCAGCGAAATCCCCATGCCTAGTCAACGAAAGAGTCCAACAAAATCGACTTGTTGACCCCCGTGCCGTGTGTCCTCTCCTGCCAAGCGCCGCCCCAGCGTCTTCAATCTCTGCCGCGTCCACTCGTCGTCAACGCACCTCCATCGGACGAGATTTCCTTAGCCGCATCCACGGGATATCTTCTCTGCAGCTGCCGTGTTGTCCGCTCGCGAAATCAGTCCACGTCTTGGTCAAATTCGGTGATATCTCGACGGTTTGTTGACCACCGAGTGAAATTCCTGCAGCTGCGTTCGTGTCTTCTCCAGCAGCGAAGACCCCACCGAAACCTCGAAGCAGCTCCACGCCTCACCGACCCGCACGTCATCAGCTCCTTGGACCACCGAAGCCACAAGCCCAGCCTGCGTTTGGACAGAAGCAGCCCACGAAAACTTCAACTTACATCTTCAATTGCTGTCGTAGCCCATTGAGTCTTCAGCCCAAGTAAAAATCAGCCCACAAGTCAGCAGAAGTTTTGGCCCAAGTCAGCCCAGCCTTTCAAGTCCTGCAGCCCAAGAAGCCCAGCAAGTGTTATTTCAGTCAAGCTTGGCCCATTTCGGTAACAAATCTCAATTTAGACAGAGATTTGTTGGGCCAAGGATAAAGCGTCAGCCAAGCCCGGTGTTGTCGAAAGCCCAATTTCGGCCACCGTCGCGTCGCCGTTGCGGTGATTCGATCTCCGCTTTTTCCAAGTGAGTTTTACTCACTAAAGCTTTCTTAGTTTGCTAATTATACTTAAGGTTGGTTAGATTTAATTAAATGCAATTAAGTGGTTAGATTAGTTTAGATCAATTAAATTAGAAACTTAATGATGCATGTTAGGTGGTTAGAAATAGACATTAGCAAGTAGACATGCCATGTTATTTATGGAACGAGTCTCGGTAATTTTCCGGGCTTGTCTCGGTATCCATTTCGGCATTATGAGCCTAAATTGGATTTTTATAATTATTTATTTAATTTTCGAAATTAATTATTTAATTATGTATTTTTCCGGAAATTCAACCGGGATGGCCAGTGACCGGAATTTCGTGCTGATTGTCGTGGTGTAGTCCGTTTATTTATTTGAGCTTTACTTGGTGCTAAAGTAATTTAGGAGTGAATTTACGATTTATTCCTAAATTGAATCTTGAGAGGGTCAGGTGGGACCGTAAAGCCACTAGATCTTGAGAGGGTCGGGTGGGACCGTAAAGCCACTAAATCTAAGGAATTGCTTGAAGTAGGATGAACGACCTAGAAAGGGTCCGATTGATATGAAATCGACTAGGTCGATTTGATCGATGCTTTGATCGGTGTTGTGATTGTTTAAATACTTATTGAACTGTACTAATATGCAGATAGAATCTGAGGCCAAGGTAAGTCCTCCAACTCGTGCCGTGTTTAGGCAGCCTATAGTGTATTGGCTTTCTAATCGAGTCTTAGGGAGTAGGACTCGCTGAGACGTGGTCTCATTGGTTATTGAATAACCATCTCAGGACCCTGAGGAGAAGCTAAGGAAGAGGAACCTGAAGGGGAGAAAGACTTTTGAAGAAGAAGATGATCCAGAGAGGGATCTTGAATATAACCCAGATGTGGACTGAGATCCCATCCCTTTTGTAAACCCTGTCTTAGCATAGATAGGTGTGAGACAAGTATGTTGTGAATAGTATTGTAAATATATTGAGTTGTGCTGTTAATGAAAATGTGGTTATGAATTTCAATATGAAAAATATGGCCTACTTTCCTACCCCATTGTTTTATTGTCTGG
Organism: Eucalyptus pumila; assembly: GCA_016097595.1. NCBI lineage: Eukaryota > Viridiplantae > Streptophyta > Magnoliopsida > Myrtales > Myrtaceae > Eucalyptus > Eucalyptus pumila. Next base: position 4,643,745 of record CM027846.1, on the reverse strand, counting down.
GGATTTATAACTGCTTCCGCATGTGCTTAATAAAAAGAAAGGGTCGGCGATACATAGTCCTGGGATATCGCGTTCTAAAATCGACAGAGTAGAAGGATGTGCGCGCATCCGAGGATCGGGGCGTGACAAATACACCACAACAAAACGGGATTGCTAAAAGGAAAATTGGCCATCTCCTTAACACAACTCGTGCCTTGTTGTTTCACGGACAAGTTCCTAAAGCATATTGGGGGGAAGTTGTTCTTACATCTACATACATGATCAATAGACTACCCTCACGTACGTTAGACCACAAGACCCCTATGGAAGTTCTTTCTCAGTTCTATCCTCACCTTTGTACATCTAATGGTCTTACACCTTGAGTCTTTGGTTGCACTTCCTATGTCCACATTCATCATCATCAATGAGGAAAGTTAGATGCTCGTGCAATCAAATGTGTGTTTCTTGGTTACTCACAAACACAAAAAGGCTATAAATGTTACCATCCTCCTTCTAAAACATTCTATCTCTCTGCAAATGTCACTTTTGTTGAAAATAAACCCTATTTTTCACAATCTTATCTTCAGGGGGATTTTTCAGTCATGGAAGATAAGGACCTTGGTGTCATTGATAACTTAGATTTATCGTCCAATGTCCCTATCAACCAAAACTTGTCCACTGTTGCTCATGAACCTATCTTGAATCCCGTCTCTTGTCCACCACAATCTCCCACACAACAACTTGTCTATGTTCCTATTCTCACTAGTCCAATTCATATTCATGATTTTAAGAGATTTTCTCAGATGTATCCAAGGAGGACAGCCATTCCAACACAAGGATGGGTCCAAAATACCACTCCGAGTACTGTCAATGAAAGCACAGTAAGTTCTGAATTTCCTTTGGATGAACAGCTTAGTGATACACTTGAGAGTGATCTTGATTTACCTATTGCTGTTAGAAAAGAGACTAGAGAGTGCACCAAGAAACTGGTATATCCACTATCAAATTATGTGTCCCTTAATAGGTTATCATCACCATGTAGAAACTTTATTGTGATTTTAAACACAATTGTTGTCCCTAACACATTGTCTAAAGCACTATCAAAAGAGGAATTAAGGAATGCCATGAAAAAAGAGATTAAAGCACTCGAAAAATATAAAACATGGGAAATTGTTGACAAGCCAAGGGGGAAAATCTAGTTGGTTGCAAGTGGGTATTTACTGTAAAGTACAAGGGTTGCAAGTGGGTATTCACTGTAAAGTACAAGGCATATGGTTCTTTGGAGAGGTACAAGGTAAGATTGGTTGCAAAGGGTTACACTCAAACATATGGAGTGGATTACCAAAAGACATTTGCACCAGTAGTTAAAATGAATACTATAAAAATTTTATTGTCTTTAGCTGCTTATCTTGATTGGGAACTTCAATAGTATGATGTAAAGAATGCGTTTTTACACAAAGATTTGGAAGGGGAAATCTACATGAGCATCCCACCTGGTTTTGAAGGAAATGAAACAACATAAAAGGTTTGTAGACTTAAGAAAGCATTATACGAGCTCAAGCAATCACTTAGAGCTTGGTTTGGATAGTTTGCTAGAGTCATGAAGGCATCTGGGTATACATAAAGCCAGGAAAATCATACAATGTTCACAAAACACTCAAACATGGGGGGAGTTACAGCATTGTTGGTGTATGTTGATGACATAATAGTCACAGGCAATGATGAAAGAGAGAAACAGTGGCTAAAACAGTGCTTGATTAGGGAATTTGAAATAAAGGAGTTAGAAAAGCTATGGTATTTCCTGGGAATTGAGGTTTCGTACTTCAGGCAATGGGTCTTTATTTCACAATGAAAGTATGTGATGGATCTTTTGGAAGAAACTAGGAAGCTTGGTTGCAAACCAGTAGCTACTCCAATCGAGCCGAACCAAAGGCTAACATAAGCAAAAGAGGAAGCAGTAGTGGATCGAGAAATGTATCAGCAATTGGTGGAAAAGTTAATTTACGTTACTCATACCCGACCAAATATCTCCAATACTGTCAGCTTGATTAGTCAATTCATGCATAATCCAAAGGAATCACATCTACAGGAGGTTCAACGAGTCCTACACTACTTAAAGGATAGTCCAAGAAAGGGAATACTTTTCAAGAGGAGCCTGAATCTTAAGCTCGAGGCTTATACAGATACGGATTATGCAAGCTCAATGGTTGACAAGAGGTCTACAACTGGTTATTATACCTTCCTTGGAGGTAATTTGGTAACTTGGAGGAGTAAAAAAATAAAATGTGGTGGCAAGATCAAGTGCAGAATCTGAGTTTAGGGCAGCGGTTCAAGGAATATGTGAGTTATTATGGATCAAGATCATTCTTGAAGGTTGAGTGGCAGAGTCCTATGAAGCTATTTTGTGACAATAAGTCTGCAATTAATATTGCTCATAATCCTGTGCAACACGACAGGACAAAACATATTGAGATTGATATGCACTTCATCAAGGAGAAACTTTAAGAAGGATTGATTTGTTTGTCTTATGTTCCTTCAGGACAGCAAGTGGTAGATGTCTTGACCAAAAGGCTTAATGGTAGAAGTTTTCATGAGCTAATCTCCTAGCTGGGAATAGAAGACATCTATTCGCCAGCTTGAGGGGGAGTGTTGAGCTATAAATAAATAGATTATATAGGTGTAAATACATAGGATTTTTAGTAGATTTTTTATTCTGATTTGATTCTGATTAAATCCCACAAATTATGGGATTATAGTTGTTAACCCACAAATCGTGGGATTTTAGCTTTTCTCCTTTTTTAGGCTTTCTTTCCTTTATTTTTGTTTGCTAGGATTTATCTGTGTATTAGCCTATAAATACAACATTGTAAAGCACCAGAAGATATGAATGAGAATAACAATTCTCTCCATCTAAAATTTCATGGGAAGTACAAAGGTTGATGACCTAAATCGGTCCCCCCCACCCCCAAACAAAAATGTCTCCTTTTGCCATCATGACTCTCGCCCAGCTAGGTTATGCCCTTGGCCAGTCCATTGCAAAGTTTCAAACAAGACCTTTCTCAAGCCTGTCTGAACGTGATGCTGCATGAAGTCGAAGAGAATGCCAACATCGTGATTGAATCGGAACGTCTAGTGAAAGCAAGAAAAAAGAGAATTTGTGCTTTCGTCTGAAAAATGGAAGGCAATTTCGTCTTTCCATGACCTTTGCAGCCACACATAGCGCCAGTCGAGAATTTTGGGAGGTGTGACATTGAATTTGTTTTGACCCAGTGTTGAGTGGGCTATTATATTTAAATTTAATGGAGAATATCACTATCATTCTTCTGGCACAAATCAATAGTCTTCTTTTGCACTTATCGACCAAATCATAAATTTTGTTAATCACTATAAAAATACATAGCCTAGATCAAACTAGCTACGAATATTCCTCTCCAAAAAAAAAGAAGATAATTCTATTTAAATGATCAACCAAAGATCCGAACATTATCAATTTAAAAAGTTTGCATCATAGTGTGTTTGGAAGTTGCGCATGAGATAAAAATGGAAGCACTATTTTCATTGACAAAATGAATTATTGGTTACCATTTATTGAAACACTTAAAAATATGAAATGTAAAGTCCATTACATTCGTGTCCATGGATCACATTTCATTTTCTGAATTGATATAGATGACTTGAAATTTCGTACAAATGAAATCATGACCATATGAGGTGGTTCTTACAATTAATTAGTGACCTTCCATCGTTGTAATTTTAACTTGAAATCACATTTAATAAAGGAGGCAAACACTCAAAAATTCAAAGCTACAAAGACGGATGTTGTTTGTGCTCGTGAAATTTGCCCGATTAAGGATGGAGTTGACATCTTCTTCTGCGCTAGGTCTCAATTTTATGGTCAACAGGAATGAGCATGTGCTTTATATATATGTGAACTTGGACTTTTACTGAGTACTTTGCCTGCGATAGTAAGAAGCGATTTTTACATCAGAATTTGAGAACTGAAAGCCGATTCATGATGGCTTCGAATGAGGCTTCGTTAACTGATCAAGCTCTTAGACTAATTTTATCTAAAATATTCCCCTACTAACAAGTTCAAGCCATGTGAGAGCCAGCGCCTACCAAGGGTCCCTTCCCAGATTTGGTGAGGAAGAGAGTTAGAACTCGTCGGCTCAGGAGGCGTGCCCAAAAGCAAATATCGTTTATTTATTGACTTCTGGTGTAATTTTTTGCACAGTAGTTTAAAATTAAAAGAAAAGGAAAGAAAACAAATGACTGTTCATCGTCTCATTTGCTGAAGAATTTCTCCATTCTTCTTTTATTTCAATGTTCTTACCTAATGAAGTAGTAACACGTTTTGGACCTAAAACTCCATTGTTTAGACGTGCTTCGACGCACTATTCTACTTTTATGCCCTTTTTCACGTTATTTTAGACTTTTGTTTATTTTTCACTTTTGAGTCTTCCATCGTCACTTAGGGCTAGTGAGGTACTTATTCAATAAATTCAATGTATCGGATAGCCTTTTCTCACATTTCACAGGGTGTAGAAAAGAGATGAGATTTCTCTTTACTACCGTGCCAAATGAGCATGTCTGAGTGCGTGTTTGTAAATTGATAAATCTATGTTTATCCATTGCTTCCCGCGTCACTTAGGATCCCCTAGAAGTCGTGTCACGCCCCGATCCTCGGACGCGCGCACATCCTTCTACTTGGTCGATTTTAGAATGCGATATCCCAGGACTATGTATCGCCGACCCTTTCTTTTTATTAAGCACATGCGGAAGCAGTTATAAATCCCCAGACAATAAAACAATGGGATAGGAAAGTAGGCCATATTTTTCATATTGAAATTCATAACCACACTTTCATTAACAGCACAACTCATAGCATATTTACAATACTATTCACAACATACTTGTCTCACACCTATGTATGCTAAGACAGGGTTCACAAAAGGGATGGGATCTCAATCCACATCCGGGTTATATTCAAGATCCCTCTCTGGATCATCTTCTACTTCAAAATACTTTCTCCCCTTCAGGTTCTCCCTCCTCAGCTTTTCCTCAGGGTCCTGAAATGGTTATTCAATAACCAATGAGACCACGTCTCAGCGAGTCCTACCCACTAAGACTCGATTAATAAACTAATACGCCATCCGGTTGCCTAAGCACAACACGAGTCAGAGGACTTACCTTAGCCTCAGTTCCAACCTGCAATTCAAGGTTAAACATAGATATTCAAACAATTCACGACATCCGATCAAGACGGTCAATCGACTAAGTCGATTACATGTCAGTCAGACCCTTTCTAGGTCATTCCCACTCATACCACGATTTCCCAGTGGTGTACTCATTCACCAAATCACATGTGTTTCTCGGGCGTCGTTTTCGCCAATGACATACCGATCACCGACACCGTGCGTTCTTTAAGGCGCCGTTTTCACCAGATGATAACCTCGATCACCGAACCACGTGTTCTTTCTAGGCGCCGTTTTCGCCAAGGTGACATCGGCTATAGACAACATCGTGAGTTCTTTAAGGCGTCATTTTCACCAAATGATATTCCCATAACCACCGAACCACGTTTGTCTATAAGTCATTTACGTGCGTTCTTTAAAGCGCCGTTTTACGCCAGGTGATCTCCCAATCACCGAACCACGTATGTCCAATAATATCGTACCTGATTGGTCTCAACCAATAATGTTCTCAGTTAGCTATCACCATTCTCTCTACTATATAACCCATCAACGTACTGGCGCTATATACCCATGCTTGGCCATTACCAATCAAATATTCAATAACAAACAATTTAGGAAAATTCCTAAAATTCCACAATAAATTCAATTCCACACAACGTAGAGCTCAAATAAATAAATGGGCTGCACCACGACAATCAGCACGAAATTCCGGTCACCAAAAACATCCTGGTTGAATTTCCGGAAAAATAATTAATTAAATAAATAAATTTCGAAAATAAATAAATAAACGTTAAAAATCCAATTTAGGCCCATATTGCCTTATTGGAGCCAAAACGGGTCGGAAAAATCCCGAGATACATTCAATAAATAACCAAACATTTCTACTTGCTAATAGCTAGGTCTAACCACCTAACATGCATCCTCAAGTCACTAATTTAATTGTTTAACCTAATCTAACCACCTAAGTGCATGTAATTAAATCTAACCAACCCTAAGGCATAATTAGCAAACTAATAAAGCGTTAGTGAGTAAAACTCACTTGACAAAAATGGAGACCGAATCACCGCAATGACAATGACACGACAATGGCCAAAATCGGACTTTCAACGACACCGGCGGACTTGGACCGGGCCTTAAGCTTAGGCCCAACAAATCTCAGCCCAAATGAGATTTGTTCTTGCACTGGAATGGGCCTGCTCTTGGACTTGGGCCTAGCTGCGATTGGGCTTCAAAAACTGGGCTTGAAGACTACAATTGCTGAAAATGGGCTTGAAATAAAACTGAATTGGGCCTGTCTTTGCTGGGCCCAAAAGACTGAAATTACTGGGCTTCTAATCCAATTTATGCTGGGCTAGAAATGCCTCTGCAGATGGGCTGAAGATACACGGACGACTGGGCTTGGAATTCGCTGGGCTGGACTTGCGGCTTCGGTGGTCTAAGGAGCTGATGACGTGCGGTTCGGTGAGGCGTGGAGCTGCTTCGAGGTTTCGGTTGACGATGAAGAAAATTCTCGGACAGCTTGCTGGCTTCTGTGGCCGACCAACCTCAGTGGAGAAGGGGCATCCGCTGGCAGCTTCAGTCAACAAAAGAGAAGAAGCTGCTGGTTCCGTTGACTCCGTTGAAGACAAGCCGAAGTGGGGCTGCAGCGTCGACGTGGAGTTGCTGCTGGGGAATTGGTGACTTCGGTTGAGACAACTTCGGCCCAGCAGAGAGGAGCTCAGCTCGGTGGGCGTGTGAGGGAGGCATCGACGGAAGGCCTCACGGCCAAGTGGCAGCTGAACAAAGCTGCTCGGTCAACCACTGACTTTCGGTGGGCTTGCTGCGGTTGACTGAAGGAGCTCTGGTTGAGGACGCGTGGAGGCGCTGGCTGAAGCGAAGGTCTTCGATGGTGGAGACGTGCGGCCGCTCTTGCTTCTGTAGATTTCCTTGCTTCGGTGGTGGCTTCGCTCGGTGGAGTTTCGGTCTTCAAGGCTTCGTGGATGCCGCCAGTCAACTACCAAGGTCAGCGAGAGGAGTTTTGACCGAAGGAGACCAACGGTAGTGGAGGCTGGCGTGGACGATGGAGCAGCTTCGGTTTCGGTGGATGCTGAGCTTCTCGGGTAGCTTGGTGGACGCTCGGAAAATTTTCGAAGGAAGCAGCTGGGTCTTCTTCAGTTGCTGCTGGAGGTGTCGCACGCAAGAAAGGATGAAAAAGAGAGAGAAGTAGTTCACGGCAGCAAGATGGAGAGGATGAGGAAGAGGTGGGGGCCCTTTGGCATGATATTTTACCAAATATCTCTCACAAACCATTCTTAGCCATGTATAATTTACTTGGCTCACAATAGGCCTCCCATGCACTCTTCTAGAAGCCAAAATGGTCCAAATGTTGTGGCTAGGTGGGGGTACACGAATTTGGGAGAGATGGGCTTAAATTCTTGTGACAACCATTCTCTTGATTCCATCTCATTTGATTCTCACAAATTCATTGATCATTCATTGATCGTCTCTGCGTTTTTCCTCATTCAAGAATCCACCAAAAATCCAAATTGATACCAACGATGCACACCCCCATCTTAAGGTTCGATTTTAACTAAGTTCGAACTAAATTTCAACTCCAATCTCTCCAAATCGAGGTCCAATTTTGATGTAGAAAAATCCCAAGAAATTTTCTATAAATCTCCGACACACACGGGCTCAACCCGAAAGTCAAATTTCCCATTAATTTAGCCAATCTGAACTTCTGCCAAATTTCCGCAACGTCCGAACACAATTTCCGTAAAATTTCCTGAATCTCCGAAAAATCTTCTGAGACTGAGTCGATACTCCTAAAATTTATTGTGACATGGCCAAAACTTCAATTTTTGAAATCGGACTCGAATTGGCGGTTAATTTTCATTCGGCGCGTTTTTAGCGTGACCTGACCATCGGGTAGTTTTGAACTTTTTAAGGCAAATGACCCGTGGTCGATTTTCTTCGAGCCACTATGAACCCACTCGACTCAATGGCGACTCTTGATTATCGTGAAAATCTCGAGGATTCAATTACGGACACAGGGTACCAAAACAATAAGAAAATCAGTCTAGTGTTGGCCGACGAGAATTTTCTAATTCAATGGTGTCACCCACGATTAGTCACACATCTCAGTCGAACAGACCTATCTCTGATCTCAAATCGATTTTTAACTGTGTCGTAATGGCCTCTAAAGATGGACACGGTCGAAAGCCAATTCGATCGAGTTAAAGTCTATTGCGCTTAAAATTCCTTAATAATTTCCCCAAAATTTGATCAGTTATCTCGAGAGTGATCGGCTCTGAGAATAACCCTATAGACGCGTCAATGAAATGCCCGATTTATTCAGTAGAAGACAGGGTTGAAAATTTGGGATGTCACAAGTCGCAACTTAAATTAGGTGGCTCTTTATAATGACTGTCGAAGAATTAGAAGAAAATCTTGGAGATCTCAAATATAATTTCAAGATATAAATTATTCTGTTTCAATTTATTTTATTTCCATTTAGTTCTAGATATTCAGAATTAGGAAGTAAATAGCAAAAAAAAAAAAAAAGAAACCATTTTAGGCTCAATTCATAAGTATGAAGCCCAATTCCTCTGGCAACTAATCAAACCCAACACTAAATGACTAGGGTCAGCCCAAAGCTACGACCTAGAAGACTAGGCCTGGCCCAAAGCCAAGTTCAACAAGCGGAACCTGAACTAAATCAATAATCAGAGCAAGCCCAAGTTTACTAAAAGAGGAACAAACCAGAGGTCCACACCATTTTCCTCTTCATCACCTATTCGTCCAGGTAGTCATTTACTTCCATCGACCAAAACTTGCCAAAGCCTAGATCACTACCAAGTGAACTCCAAGTTAAACGTCACGGTCCATTGCATCCATCCTCGAACCCTCTACCATCAATCACCTCCAATTGTTAAACATCACCGTCAACCACCATGACAACACAGAACCGCCATCACAGCAAACACAGTAGCAACCGGGAAACAAACGTGGAAGACAACGCGTAGAATCAGTTTGGAGGATTCAAACTGAAATCTTTCTCATCAATCAATGGAAAACGCTTTCCAAGAAAACAAACATGGTTATGAGTGTTCAAAGTAATCCAGGATCGGAGTGGACCATACGCTAACTTGGTTTGGAAATGGTGTTTGCGTATGTAAAAGGAAAAACGAAATCGATATCCACATTAACACCCACGAGCAAACATGCTAGGAATCGTGAATCTAACACCAGATTGACAAACAGAGAATCCACCCCGATGTGCTCTCGCTTGGAGCAAAAATAGTGACCAGCCCTATGTCAGCGTCTTCAAGACATTTTAGCAAACAGTTTGTGCGCAACAAGAGATTCGACCGCACCCACGAAAAATCGAAACCGTTTATGGTCTAAATTTATGCTATGCCGCAACGTTGTTATATCTGAAATCTATTCTTTTTGTTGCTAACCAGATGGAATAATTGTCCTTTAAAATCTCATCGCAAATGATTTGAAGATGAAAAAAAAAAATATTTCTCAATAATATCTCTCTCCACGGCAAAAATCAGGACGCCACCGCATGAAATATTTGGAGTCATACAAGATCAGAGGGGAACTTTATAGTTCATGGTACAATAAAAGAGATTAACCATTTACTAAGTAAAGCTACAGCATAATGAAAACCCTCCACATCTAGGAGTCAACAATGTTCCCAATAGAAGTGAAAATGTTTTTTTTTTTTTTTTGGCTCTTATTACATGTATTTCGTTAACTTTGATATTAATAAAAAAACTGAAGCAAATCACCACGAAGTTCAACATCATTTAGGTGGAAGTCTAAAAAAAATGCATACAGGCACAAGTCGGTGAGACACAATAAGAGGCAATGATAATTATGGCATTTTCAAATTGTGGTTAATCATTGTAAAAATAAATTTTCCATTAAAGGTACATAAGACGTTACCATCTTTTCTACTTGATATCGATTTTCTCGTCTATACAAGGAAATTCTTCAAAAGGTCTATGTAATTACAGACTATCATAGTATGGCTTGAAAATTAAAGTTCATATCTAGGAAAGGAGAATCAAAAGTTTTAATACAGTACATAAAAAGCATGAGGGATATAGGAATATATCACATAATTGGTAGTAAGAATCCGTCTCCATTTAAAACTCTCGCATGATTGGTAGTGAAAATCCATTTCCATTTAAAGCTCTCAATTCTCAGATACTCCTTTTAAGGAAATATATCAACTAAATTGTCGATGAGATCATCATAGTTAATTAAGGAACCAAATTGAGAATATGCAAAAGTTTGTTGAGCTTTCAAATCTAGTACTATAAATATGGCCTAGCCACTCCTATGACAAAACACGACCAACACATAAAGATCAATACCTCATACATTCTCATTTGGATAGCGGTCCACAATGACGAAGATGATGTCTGGGGACAAGCTCTAGCTTGTCTCTCCTTCAGATCGCCCATCCTAGCATTTCAGTTGCCATGGATGTAAATTGTTCGTCAAGTGTTGCCTATCATAGCCATGTAGCATAATCATGTACTCTAGTGGAACTTGATTAAGGTTCGAACTACTAAAGCCAACTTTTTAAGTAGAAGATGTCCCATAGGGTTCAAACTAGGTCGTTGACATTTAGTGTGCTTCATTTGGATGATTATACTTTCACAAAGCACACCATCTTTGTCAGGAACACATAATTGTTATATACGATCTTATCCTTTTTCTTAAGAGCTTTTATGGCATTGTGAGCAACATATCGCCATATATATGTAGATATTTTTACTTTTTTCATACTCTGACAATGAAAGTTACGTTTATAGGTCTCTACAGTCAAAGATGATGAGAATAACATAAATTCTTCCTTTAGGATGCTAAATCTCAACCATGCGGTAGAATCTCTTCTACGCACGAAGTAGTTTGAACCCAAATTGGGTTCCACTGGAGGACTTGAATGGCCTACATTGACACGGATTTATTTTTGCGGCAATTGAATGACGGATCAGCGATCAGAAGGGAGTGGCAAGCTAGAGGTCTTTATCATTGATGGGCCGCTATTTAAAGGAGAATGTATGAGATATGTGCCCAAAATGTAATATCTTATATCTTTATGTGTTTATCCTATTTCATCAGACCAACGAGTGTCGTGTTTATAGTATTAGACTTAAAAACTCAACAAAAGTTTGCGTATCCTCACTTCGGTTCCTTAATTGTCTATGTTAATCTCATTGCAAATTTAGTCGATAAATTTCCTTGAAAAAAAGTATTTGAGATCGAGAGCTTTAAATTGACACAGATTTTATCTACGAATTATGTGATGCATTCCCATGTCCCGTCTTCTTGATGCCAAAAGAATATCGCATCGCATTAAAGTATTGATTCTCATTTCTATACTAGATATGAACTTTTGCCATATTATTATAGTATCTAATTACATAGACCTTACTTTTTCTACTTCACTTGGTACCTGATTATTTGAAATCCATTCCTTCAATAGAAAACATCGAACATGTTTCCAAGATGATCTTATCCCTGTGATACCACCAAGTGAAAGATATGATTATTTTGACCAATATATCTAATATTGCAAGAAAAGATTGTTCAAAAAGTTTTATATCTTTTAATTGCATCATTTAAGTTATAAGCATTTTTACATTATACTAATTAAGTCTATTAGGTCAATTTTTTTTTGGAAATGACTAACTGTGGCATCCCAAAATTCATGGCAACCTCTAGTTACATTAAAGTCTATGAATAGGTGATGGAAGAACCATCAAATTATTTTATGGCCATTTAATCCATAATTTGTAATAAGATTTATGGCCAAGCTTTTAAGGGATAATTATGTGATAGGAAAGAAAATCCTATCATTGGCCATGTGTTTTATAAATTGGAAGTTATGGATTTATGATTTCAAGTTTTATGGCCATATGAAATCATAATTTAGTATTTATATAAATGGGGATTTAAGGTAAATTATTAAAAGTGAAATGGACTTATTTTGGGCTATTTAAGTTTGGGCTTTAGGCCCAAGTGAGATGGGCCTAAAGTGGGCCATAAGCCCGGCCCATGAAGCCCATTGGGCCGTCGGTGCATGAAGGGGGAGGAGGAGCAGCCGCATGGCCTCCAAGTGTCTTCGGCCAAGGAGACACTTGTCTCCTTCTTAGGGACAAGTGTCCCCCATGCAAGAGAAGATTGCATGCATATATAAAGATACAACCAAAGAGAGAGAGAAAGGGAGAGAGAGAGAGAGTGGCCGGATTACTTGCTTCAATTCGTCCAAAGAGAGAGGTGTGCGAGAGAGAGAGTTTGAGGGAAAGGGAGAGAAACCGAGAGGGAAGGAGGCGGAGCCGGAGGGGTGTGCCGTTCGTTCGCCGTCCGATCGTCGCCGTTCTTCGTCGTTTGTTCACCTTTAAGGCAAGTGGGGGTCCATAACTTCTCTTGCATGTTGTTTTGATGGTTGCATGTTCGGTTTAGGGGTGTTTTGGGGCGAAATACCAAGCAAGGGTTGCATGTGTTCATGTAATGTGGCTGTTTCCGTTCGGTTTGTGGTAGACAGTTTCTTATTCGAGCTTGCATGTGTATTTGGAGTGTGATTTTGGCTTCGGTGTCTTCATGAAAGTTGAAGCTAACATCTTGTAGTATGACATACTCGAATTTCATGGAAAAAATGGTGATATGAGGGGTCAAAAGCTCTGTTATACGGAGACTTCAGATCTGCGAAATTTTCACTGACCTCTTGTTGATTTCTCGGTTGCATGTTGATTTCTGTTGGAGATCTCACTTTGTTGTCTTCTTGAAAGTTGTAGGAAACACCTTAAACTACAACATACTCAAATTTGAAGCAAAAAGAACAAGTTTAGCTTGGTGAATCGGCTAGATCTTGGAAATAATGGTTCTGGTGAAATATTTCGAGACACCCGAGACTTCATGGACTTAAATGGTGACCATAATTTGGTTATTTGACCTAGATCTCTTCACGAAACTTGTAAAGGACACCTTGGTACATAACATAATCAAATTTCAGAAGAAACAAAAGAGAATTGATGGGTGAAAATTAAGAAATTCGGAGGAGTGTGTTCTGGACGACGCGGTAGTGGTTCCAGAAGCTTCGTAGGGTTGTAGAAATTAATCTAAAAATTATTTTGGCTTAGAATTCTGTATGAGAAATGCACGAAAATGTGTTGGCTATCACCCTGTAAAATTTCGTAATTTTTGAAGGCCATTTGAGTATTTTAATCGAATTTATTTGGAAACTGTGCAAGTCTGGCCATTATCCGAATATAAGGTGCTATTTTGTGGAAATTGTGAAATTATGAGAAATTCGATTTGGCCATGAATTTTGTATGAAATTGTGATCTTATTGATTGGTTTAGTGATTGTTTGAATATTATGATTTTGGGAAAATCATAGATATTAAATATAATATTTATTTATGAAAATAAATAAATATAATAATATAATAAAATAATATAATAAAAATAGATTTCTATTTGGCCATGGATTCAACTTCGCTTGTGTGGCACTTGTGTGATGAGGTCTTTGTACATGTATTAAGTTGAAATGCATATGTGATTAAGCTTTGGCATGTGTATGAAATGTGAATTGAAATGCAAGTGTGATTTGTTTGATGCCATGCCAATTGCCATGTTAAATTGAGATAAAAGGATAAATGTGGATGAGGAAGAGGTTGTGGTGGAGGATGATGTCTGGTGGCCGAGTGGCATAATTCCAGAGATTCCCTGGGAGATTCAGGATGCCCGGAATGTGGGGGGCCGGAAGTCCGGTTGTATCTTGGATACATGCCCGGAGATTCCTCGCGACACCAAGATTGGGGTGCGGGATGCCTGGCTAGAAGGGTAAAGGCCAGAAGTCCGGTTGTATCTTGGATACATGCCCGGAGGTTCCTCGTGATGCTAGTTGGGATGCGAGATGCCCGGAATGTGGGGGGCGGATGCCCGGTTGTATCTTGGATACATGCCCGGAGGTTTTTCTCGCATGGGATGCGAGTGTAAAATATGGGATGAAATTGATGAATCGAGGAAGGGTGATGTGGTGATCAAATTTAAAGATAAAGATGAAAATTAACTCATGGCATGATATGGTATGATATGCATGATGATATGCATGATGATGGTGATGATATGTGATGTGATATGATGATCACCCATGGTATGATATGCATGATGATATGCATGATGATGGTGATGATATGTGATGTGATATGATGATCACCCATGGCATGATATGCATGATGATATGCATGATGATGGTGATGATATGTGATGTGATATGATGATCACCCATGGCATGATATGCATGATGATATGCATGATGATGATGATATGTGATGTGATATGATGATGATATGTGATGATGATATGATGATGTGATATGATGATCACCCATGGCATGATATGCATGATGATATGCACGATGACGATGATGATGTGTGATGTGGCGATGTCATGATAAGGGTGACATGTATGATATAATGATGCCATGATGATGATTATGATGATGACATATGATGATATGATATGCATGATGATAATGCATGATGATGCATGATAGTATTACGCATGGGCTGCAGGTAAGTTACGCGCGATGCATGTATGATTTGTATGATCATCGAGTTGTTATTGGATTCCTTTCATACATTGAGTGGTTGTCTCACCTTTTGACCAACATTTCAGTTAGTAGATGGTTTGAACGGTTGGATGTGACCGTGAGGAGGAGGATAGCAAAGGAGGGAACTTTTGGACGCCGACACTAATCGATGGACTCTAAAGTATACGACTGTTGGAAGAGACGTTGGTCATCTTTTGAATTATAGCCAAATATAAAAAGACTACGGCATTTTGATGTACCGATGAATGATGTCCGTCTAATTTAAGTAAATAAAAGTGTATGGCTTTTATTATAAATGTTTAGTAGGTGTGCATCGATTTTTGAATGTAGGGAAGGGAATTGTTGGATATGCTTCCGTTATGTAAATCGCGCAAGGGACCGTTAATAAAAGATGTAAACCCCCATAGTTGTATGGACCCGCTGCACTTGAAATGGTATCAGAGTGATATGTTAATAAGCAAAGTGAATGGTAATCGAACTGTGGCGACCCTAATTGGATCGGGGGCCGTCGAGGGGTGTCACACTAACGTGGATACCGACTATCTTACGTGAAATGATTGGAATAAACATTGACAATGGGCGGCCATTGACCACAGAGTTAGGGGTAGCGACCCCACCAACCACTAGATGAGGCCTTATGAGCCCTCACTGGCCACGTGCCCTCACCAACCATGGAGAGGGTCATGAGCCTCACCTAGCTTTGAATGAGAAGCCCTCATCGAACACCACTGGGTGAGGGTCACAGCCTTCACTTATAGTTGGGCAAGGGCTGCAACCCTCGCATAATGGCCAGCGAGGGCTTGTTACCCTTGTGCATGGCCCTCACTCAAATCTGGGCGAGGGCTCTCGGCTCTTGTTGGCCACGTGCATGGCCAACAAGCCCTCGCCCAGTGGTCAGCGGCTTCCTACTAGCCCTTAACAATTAAAGAAAAAAAAAGTAAAAAAGGAAAAAGAAAATGAAAGAAAAGAAAAGAAAAATATTTAAAAAATTAAAAAAAGTTAAAATATTACTAAAAATTATTCATGTTAGTTTTAGCTATGGCATGTGGCACAGCAACATTCACGTCAACCATTTTAGTCAAAATTAGTTGGATAGACCAATTGACAAAACTTGAAAAGATTTAGAACTCAATGGGCATAATAAAAATATTTAAGAATGAACTAATAAAAGTGTAATAGGTTTAGTGCTTTTTGGACAAGTGTTCCAATATTCTCACACGAGTTCTCTGTCTCTCTCTCCTCCCCCTCCCCCTCCCCTTCACTCCTCGACCTTGCCTCCATCGTTTCGCCGCTCTACCCGGCCATATCCGACAAGTCTAAAGATAGGCTCCACATGAGACTCTGCCACACCAACGAGCCCCCTTAGCCTCTCTCTTCTACCTCCCATGTCCTGCATTACTCACGGCTCGGGTCTACAGACCGGCCTCTACACGAAGTTGACAACAGCCTTGTACTTCAAAAAGCCACCTATATCTTTCACCGACCCAATCAACCTCGGATCGACCTCTATCCAGTGTCAAGCAAGACCAAAAGATTCGAGCTCGGGCTACCCTAGATTTGAGATTACAGCTTGGGTCAAGTGCAGCTGAGTTCAATACTTGAGGCTCATGCTCAATTTCAAGGCTCAACTCTCAGCTTGGCTTAGGATCACACTCGTCGTCGTCACCATTTTGTCCTCATTGACAAAGCGGCGATGAGAAGCAAAGTGTGCGTGTAAGGGAAGAAAGATGACAGATACAGAGATGGAGAGATCGACTTATCATTGGGTCGAGCTGGGGAGCTGGAGGAAGACAGAGGGTGACAGTACGTAACGGTGCTATCCTTGGCGGACCGCCTAACCATGCCACTCGAGTAATATTCATTTTACATTATGTTCACTAAAAACTATGTTTTCATGAAAAGTTTTTGAGTTAATGTCCTATGCAAAAAGCCTATAAACATTTTGGGCTAAACCCGCCCGAACGCACCCTCACAGACTTTTAACAACGACAAAGCCAACCAACATGGACAAAACCACCGAACACTGCTGGAAACATCATCCTACCACGTCCATCCACCATCTTCAATGCCACCACCCTCAGGCCCCTTTCCCTCCCTCCATCCTTCTCTCTCTCTCTTTGAGATCGTAGACGTCATGGGGACCTTTTGATTCTTTAAGGACACGAGAGCTATTATTTTGTAATATTATCCGCTTTAGGCCTTCAGCCCTCACAGTTTTAAAACGTGTTATACATAGTAGAGAATCCAAGTCTTATCAACTAGCTCAGAACTTCTCCCTAGGCGATGTGAGATAGGAGACATGCGCTTAACCTTGTCTTTATACTACCGAGGCATTGCACTAAATCATCCCTCCATACTTCCCAGGTCTATGTCGTCATATTCTTCACCACTTATGGCACAACGCCCTAGCTATGGCCCTAAACACTGTCGAAAGTCGGCTCTAATACCACCTATAAGGACTTGGGGGCTATCACTGTGTAATATTTATGGGTGATCGAGTCCAGGGTCGATAGGGTCTAGACCTAGACCCTATACCCGACCTTATTATAACCGATTCATCTTTTCTGGACCCTATACCCGTCCCTATTTGTATTGGACCCTGTACCCAACTTACCCTGTTTTTCCGATCTGATTCCAAGATCAACCATGTTTCCACTGAAACCTGTTTTGCAATCTCCCAATATCTTATACGACTTCGAATTTAATATTAATATGCAAGAAAATAACATAATCATCCTAATTTATATTGAAACATTAAGCACTTGTAATAAATAAATACATAAAATTTTTGACTAAATTAAAAATTAAAAATCCACAAGGCTATTTATAATAAATAAAATCATAAGACAAAAAATTAGCAACAAACATGGGTCTAATATTATTCTTATTCCCGCAACTATTACATGAAGTTACTCATTTATGCAAGCATAAATTCTCCTATAAAAGAAAATTTTGGTGAGCCAATTCATGTGATACACAAGAATTTGGCGGCGACGCACACCGTCCGTCCATCAGACGATGCGAGAGGGAGCCGGTGAGGGAGGGAAGCAAGTGAGGAAGAGGAATGACAAAGGAGGAGTGTCGTGCGTGTTTGAGAGAGCCAAGAGGAAAAACATCGTGTGATTGCTAGAGTAAGAATAGAAATCGAGGGAAAAAAAAAAGGTTTTGGACCTCTACTTACAAAACCAATTCGGGAACATGTTCCAAAACCGGTCCAGGAACCGGTTTCCAAGTGGGTAATCTCTCGAAACCTGTTCTTGGACCAGTTTAAACTGGTTCCAAATTTTGGGAACCGATTTCAATGGGAACCGGTTCCCAACCCTATTTTCCGAGTGGGCCAGTCAGAGAACCGAGTATACCCGATCCGATTGCACACCCCTAGTAATATTGTCTACTTTAAGCCTTCAGCTCTTACGGCTTTAAAATGTGTTATATATAGTAGAGAATTCAAATCTTATCAACTAGCCCAGGACTCATTTTTAGGCAATGTGGGACAAGTGACATACAATTAGCCTTGCATGCATACTACTGAGGCATTGTACTAGACCGTCCCTCCATACTTCCCAGGTTTGGGTCTTCATAGATTCAAGGTCCCTGACAATTAGGAGTTTTCTAGCGGAGAGTTTGTTTGGGCAGTTGGAGAACTTAAAATTATAGTAAATGTTATCTTTTTAAAGAAAAATTATCGTTATGCAAACAAAATTTATTATTAATTCAAATTCAAATTCTAATATGAAAACTCAAAATGTGAAGTCCTCATATTAGAAACAGAGGTGATAAATTGATATCAAGATGAAAAATGAACATGATTCTTTTTTATATTGGGCTAAAAGATTGGGCTAAAAGAGTATTATTTCTTTCCGCAAGACTGAATCAAAGTGAAAGGATGGAATAAGCCCATTGGTATAAGTCTTGTCTATAATTTTATGATACATTTGGCAATCAAGATAAAATTTCTCATATCCTGCATTTGATGTATATTCAAGACAAAATAAAGTCGAATATAAGAAGGATATAGACCGGATAAAATTATCTCATATGAGAGATTGGATAAAGGTGAATAGAATTTCAAATATCTATAATAGAGAAGTTATTTTTCTTGTATAAAAAACTTCTTAAATTAACAAAATTAAAATTATATATTAATATAAATAATCTAATATAAGAAATTCAAAATAACAAAAAACAACAATCTATTTATTTTAATTTAATCTTATTTTCATTTATATATTCAAATGTTTTAATATAAATTCAGTATATAACATATTTTAGGTATTTTAGATATATTAGTACAATTTACTATTTAATAATTTTATTAGAGAATGATGGAAAAGGAAGAAAGAAATAAAAAAATTAATTAATTAAAAATGAAAGGAAAATAAAAATAAAAATAAACTAGGCAAGAGTATTGCGAGAATTTTTTACCTTGTTTGGTTCATTTATAATAATACATCATTTATATTATGGGTGATCGGTTCCCGGTCTAATTCGATTCCACCTAATTACCGAAAACCAGACCAAGAGAATTAGTTCCCAATTTTTGGGATTGGGAACCGAATCGGACTAACTAGTTCGGTCTTGCGCCATTGAATCGATTACCTAGCAAAAAAAATTAAAAAATTAGAAAATTACAAGAATTGTTACTATTTTTAAGTTTTATTACTATTTTTAAGAAATTTAAAAAATATATGTTTAAAAAAAAGGTCGATTTGGTCCGATCCGATTCCCCCATGGGAATCGAGAACCAAACCAACAATCACCGGTTCCATTTTTATGGAACTGGGAACCAGACCGATCCCTCGAGGAGCCAAACCAAACCAACCGGTCCGATCCGGTATGGGTGGTTCTTGATTTGGGTGATTCTGCGTGCTCATCCCTAATTTATATTAAACAATGTACATAATATAATGTGATTATATCTAACTTTATTACTGCAATAACCAAATAGTGAATAGAATATAGCAAAATCCCTAAATTTTATATCCTACCTTATATAGTTCTATTTTGGTTAGAAATCCGAATAACTAAATGTAGCCTTAAAAATAAACTTGTCCAAATATCCTTCTAATCCATCCTTTTACGTCTTGCTATTATCTCAATTGTTACACTTGTTTTACCTAACCTTCATCTTGATCATGATGACCGCAAGTATAGAAAAACAATGCAAGTTTTTTCTATTTTGACTTCACCATTTAATGCGGATTACTTATTTGTCAACATTACTTTACCCATATATTTAAGCATATATAAGAGCCAAGTTCGGCATTAACCCCTATCAAGTCAACAAATTTTTAACCGCATTAAGCCATGTCAGGTAATTGCTAATGGCTTTATCGACATGACCGCAAATTTTGTCACTGAACGAATGAGAGATGACCCAGACGAACTTTTCAAAAAAAAAAATTAAGGACAGTCTTGATCTTTTAAGCTAAAGAATCGAACGAACGGCCACATTTCACCTTCACAGTAATTATCATTACCACCTATAATTATGTCCTCTCTTAGTGGTCCAATTTCCAATCATGACCTGAGCTTCTTGGCAATTCCCACGGTTTGCTTCGATTGCGCTATATGTGTAGTTTATCCCTTTAAGAGATGATTGACCCAGCCACCTTCCTTCAACATAAAACTTTTGGAGACGACTTCTGGGTAGCCTGAAAGGCTGCCATTAGTTTATGGATAGGATTGGAGTGGAGAAGCACAAGATAGATCGTTCTATCTACTTGAATTTGTGGACTTTGCAGTGACCTATTTCGACCCTTGTACCTCTGCCTTCTTTTATGAAAATAGTGTTTTTGTTGTTTAATTCAAAAAACTTTGGTATCAATTTCAAGAAACTGTAAAAGAGTCAAGATGATAGGCACAATGGACAAGATGAAATGTATCATACAATAGTTTCATCATATATGTTCAACTATTCCTGTGGGAGTTGACTCCTTTGAGAGGAAAGTCAATTAATCTCCTCACAAATCTTTACATGAATTACTATCATTCACTAATTTTAGAGCTTTCCTTTTGCAAAATGGACAAAAATATTCATCAGCATGAGCCATGTCCAAATGCAGCCATAGTGAAAGTAATGCCCACAATCCAGCTTTCCAAGCTTCATCTTCATTAGTGGAAGTCATCCTGCAATAGTTTTAGCAAAATACAAAGTATAATTTAGTTGCAACATGATTCAACTTCAACATTAGGTTCTGTTGAAGTCGAGGATTGTTACCATTGTGACCTAAGGTTTGTGGAAATGACTTTTGCACTCAATCCTATGGAAACATCTCCAATTTGTTCTTCCAGGTAGAGCAATTCCTAATGAGAAAACATAGGAGAACTCGATTGGGCTATATGGCTTCCAACTATTAATTGCCGCCGATCGAATTACTTCTGCGGCATCTAGAATGTTTGGATGGCAATCAGAAGGGAGAGGCAAGCTATAATTTGTCCCAAGATATGGTCTTCGTCTCTACGGGCCATTGTTCACAGGAGAATGCATGAGGTATGCTCTGTAAGATGTAATATAATTGTATCTTTATGTGCTTATCATGTTTTGTCATAGGAACGACGAGGTTGTATTTATAGTGTTAGACTTGAAAGCTAAATAAATTTTTGCACTTCTCAATTTGGTTCCTTAGTTAACTATGATGATCTCCTTGCAAATCTAGTAATTATTTTTCCTTGTAAAGGAGTATTTGAGACAAAGAGCTTTAAATCTAGATGTATTTTTACTACCAATTATATGATGCATTTCCATATCATTCACGCTCCCAATGTCAATAGATCACTCCATTCTATTTAACTTTTGATTCTCATTCCTATATTGGATATGAACTATAACAGTCAAGCCAAACTACGATAATATGTGATTATACATAGCTTTTTAGGAATTTTATCATACATATAAAAGTCCATGTCAAGTAAAAAGGAAATTTCCCATTAAATGGAGATAAGATATTACCTTTTCCTACCTAGCACGGATTTTCGTGGACACAATGAAATTCTTTAAAAGGTCTATGCTATTACATAAACATTATTGGATTTAAGATACCATACACGCTACTCATGACCATTTCGTGGGATATACAACTAATATTTAATCATATATTCTCTTTTGCCAATTCTAGATAGGTTTGCTTTGAAAACAACATACTTGCAACAATACAGCTCATAACATATCTTTGTGCATTCATTTTTCTTCACCCAGGCTAACTGGGTAAGTTCTAAATTCTATCCATTTTCCAAATTATCTATATAAACTTATATGATTATATATTAATTATTTGACTAATCAAGTGCTAGCCCAATCTGGTAATTAACTATTTTAAGGGAACTTGAATTCCATTTTTGAATTTTCCTATTGTTGTCATCTATGTAGCACGGACACGGACACGTGACACGTGACACGACACGACACGACACGCCAACACGTCATTTCTTAAAAATAAAAAATTTCGACACATTTCGACACGTTTCGACACGTTATATATTAAATATATTTTATATATAAATACATAAATAATAATAATAATAATAATAATAATAATAATAATAATAATAATAATAATAATAATAATAATAATAATAATAATAATAATAGCCTATAATTAATTTACACGAAAAATATTAAATAATATCATTCATTATTTTAATTTGTTACAATAATACACAAAACTTAGAGGAAAAAAACATTGTTTAAAGAAAAATACTGAAATGATATTTTTAAATTTATTTATTTATCATATATAGGATTTTTTATTACTTCTTTCATAGTAAAAGAGTTTTTAAAAAAATAAATCAATTCTAAAAAAAACTGAAAAAGAAAATTGACAAAAAAAATTGATCCCGTGCGTGTATATTTATAGCAATTTTATTACTTCTTTTATTACTTCTTTTGTGTATATTTATATTTTGACCCCTCAAGTATTAGAAATTTTTAAAATTGACCCCATGCGTGTCAGAATTGCGTGTCAGAATTCTGGACTCGTGTGTCGGAGAGAGTTGACCACGTGTCAGATTTTTTGACACTCGTTGACCGCGTGTCGAAGCTTGTCGGGACGTGTCGGAGCGTGTCGGGCACATGTCGGAGTGTCAGACACGACACGAAGGCTTTCGGAGAGTGTCCGTGCTACATAGGTTGTCATTTATTTAATTATTGCATTACAATTATTTCCTTTAAGCCTTTGTCACATTCCAAAGAGTAAAACAACGATATAATAATTAGGAAATACAGTTTTGTAGAGTTGATTTTTTTCCCCCAAAATACTTTGGACTAGTAATTGAATTTGGCATCTGGTAACATGTTACCAATCTCTACCTCTCTTTGGATATATGTATACGTGTGTGCATTAGTTTCTCTACTATAAATAATTTTTGGAATTGGAATTAAGAGATGTTCGTATCTATACACACCTTTGTACCTTCAAAGACCCTTGAAAAACCAGTTTTGGTGTTTGGTAACATAATATCAAATGCCCTTAGGCGAATGGTCAAAGCAAGGCCATATCCGCTAAGTCCAATGATAAACTCCACATGAGACCCTACCACGACAAGGCGCCCCCTTAGCCTCTGTCTTCTACCTTCTATGGATGCGTTTGGTTTAGCATTTTGAAAGCTCATTAGGAAAATGCAAAGTAGTTTAGCCTAAAGGATTTTATACGAATGCAAATGCCGTTTGGTAAACTATGCTTCGAGAAGCAACTTTGAGAGAAATACCGTTTAGTAGAAAACACATTTCAAAAACCATTTGGGTGGTTAATATTAGTTTTTTTTTTAATTTCATTTGCTTAAAATCGAAAAAAAAATAATGTATGCAACTTTTTAAATATAAATTTTGACAATAATACTAAAAAAATCAAATACATATATAATTGTTTTAAAAAGAGCAAACCCTTTATCGAAATTTTTAAATTTTTATTTGCTTAAAATTGAAAAAACAAACAATGTATGCAACTTTTTAAATATAAATTTTGACAATAATGCTAAAAAAACATCAAATACATATATATAACTTAAACAAAAAAAAAAAAAAGACCAAATCGAATTTTTTTAATTTTTATTTGTTTAAATTTGAAAAAAATAGCGTATGCAAATTTTTAAATATAAACTTGAAAATAATGCTAAAAATAAAATACATATATATATATATATATATATATATATATATATATGTATGTATGTATGTAATGTATGTATGTATGTATATTAAAATGACCAAACCCTTAATTGGAATTTTTCAATTTTTATATGTTTAAAATTGAAAAAAATAATGTATGTAACTTTTTAAATATAAATTTTTACAATAATGCTAAAAAATCAAATTCATATATATATATATATATATATATATTATATTTATTTATTTATTTATATAATTATATAATTATTAATAAAAAGACCAAATCCTTCATTGAATTTTTTTTATTTGTTTAAAATTGAAAAGATAATGTGTGTAACTTTTTAATATAAATTTGAAAATAATGCTAAAAAATCAAATACATATATATATATAATTTTTTTTAAAAAGATCAAACCCTTTGTCGAATTTTTTTCTAATTTTTATTTGTTTAAAATTGAAAAAAATAATGTATGCAACTTTTTAAATATAAATTTTGACAATAATGCTAAAAGAATTAAATATATATACTTAAAAAATCAAATATAAAATATTTTTTTAAAAGACCAAAATACATTTAATTTTTTTAGCATTATTTTGTCATTTAAAAAAAATAATGAGAGCAAAATAAGAAATTTGAAGAATGAGTGATGATAGTTTTGGAAAAAATAAGTTTTAGCATTTTGCTAGATGCTGAAAGCTCAAAGCTAGTCTTTACTAGCATTAGGCTTTTAGCATTTCCAATGCTGACTTTCACTTGAAAGATACTTCAAAATGGTTGCCAAACAGTCCAGTATTTCCCTAAGGGGCTTTGGAGACTGAAAGCTCCTTAGAAATGCTTAACCAAACGCACCTTATGTCACCCATTGCTCACGACTCGAGTCTGCAAGCCCGCCTTCGCCCAAAGTTGACAACGGCCCTGGACTTCGAAAAGCCACTTACAGCTTTCACCGACCCAATCAACCATGTATTGACCTTGGGATCATGCTCGTCATTTTCACCATTTTGTCTTCGTTGACAATAGCGGCGATGAGAAGCAAAAGGTGAGTAGAGAGGAAGAAAGGCGACAAATGTAGAGATGGAGAGATTGGCTCATCGCTGGGTTGGGCGGTGGAGATAGGGAAAGAGAGAGGGTGACATTATACAGTGGTGTTGTCCTTGGTGGACCGCCTAAGCTTTCATTACAACGTTAGCACCGCACCGCCTGAGTAATAATTATTTTACAATGTTTTTTACCAAACACTATTTATTTTCATGAAAACCTTTTGAGTTAATGTTCTCAGCAAAAATGCAAAGCCTCTGGGCTAAATCCTCCCCAAACGCACCTCAAAAGCCTTTGAGCATCGGTAAAGCCACCCAACACCGCTGGGGAACATCCTCCTACCACCTCCGGCCACAATTTTCAGCGCCACCACACTTTAGCCCCATTTCCCCTCTCTCTTTCTCTCTCTGAGATTGCAGACATCATGGGTACCCTGATTCAAGGTCCCCAACAGTCATCCTCTTCGAACAAAGAGAGATGAGTGGGGGCTCAGCATTGTCGCTGACGAAGGCAATTGGCAACAAGAGGAGCACAGCCTATGGCGGGGGCGGCTGGTACGATAATCACAGTGGTGCAGGAGAGTGAAGACTAATGCTACCAATGGTGGTTGACGATTAGGGATTATTCTAGTGGGGAGGTTTTTTGGGTGGTTGGAGAACATAGACTTACAGTAAAAGTGTTTTCTTCTTTAAAGGAAACTGATCATTTGTGCAAGTAATTTTTAGTATTAAGTCAAATTATGTATCTAATATGAAAAAATGTGAAGTCCTAATATTAGAAATTGAGGTGATAAATTGATATTAAGATGAAAAATGAACATGATTTTTTTTTCATTTTAGGCTAAAAATGTTGGCTAAAGGAGTTCCTTATTTCTTTCCACAAGACTGATGAAAGTGAAAGGACAGAATAAGCCCATCGGTACAAGTCCGGTATGTAATCTTGGAGATAAACCTATCCATGTATCCTTCCATTCAATCCTTTCAAGTCTTGATATCATCTCAACAATTACACTTGTTTCACTCAATCTTCATCTTAATCCTAATGATTGCACATACAAAAAACCAATGCTAGTTTTTTCTATTTTGACTTCTCTATTTAATGCGGATTGGTTATACGTTAGCACGAGTTTACCCTTATATTTACGAATATATAAGAGATAAGTTTGGCCTTAACCCCTATTAAGTCAATAAATTTTTCACCACATTAAATCATGTCAGCAAATTTTTAATGGCGTATCACCATGACAGCAAATTTCGTCACTGAACCGATGAGAGATGACCCTGACATACTTTTTTTGTGACATCCTAAATTTCCAGTTCTATTTTCAATTGAATGAATCGGGTCTTTCATCGACACACCTATAGTTCTATTCTCTCAGCTAATCACTCATGAGATAACTAGTTTATCTGAGGAAGCTGTTAAGGAATTTGAACGCAATGGACTTGAGAATTCGACTAGGAATCGACTGCTCAACCGTGCTAATCTAGTAGGGTTATTACAGCACTGTCACAATCGATCAGAGACCGAAGATAGGTCAATTCGATAGAGGTATGTGTTTAGTGTGTGGGAGATTCTTCCTAATTGCAAAATTTCTATCGAATGGCACTAGAACGATTTTTATGTTATTTTTGTACCTTGTATCCGTATTTGAAACCTCGAGATTTTCATGACAACCGAAATTCACCAATGTGTCGAAGATGTACAGTGTGTCTCAAAAATGATTGACCATGGGTTAATTGCACCAAAAATTCCTAAAAGCTACCCGGTAGGCTAGATAACGCTAAAATCGCGCTAAATTGAAATTAACCGAGAATTTGAACCCGATTTGTTCTGTCATGTCACGATTTATTTTAGGACTTTCGACTCATCATCCAAAGATTTTTCTACAAATTGAGACTTTTGGCGAAAATTCAATATAGGATTGTTTTTTACTGGAAAAATTATAGGACCATTTTTTTATCGCGTTTTTGGGATACAAGTTGGTTATATTGGCAAGGAAAAATTTCAATTTGATTGAGGACACCTTGGTGGAATCTATAGGGACCGAATTGAATCCAATTGAAAAGAAATTTTGTTCAATTTGGGAAAAATGGCACCAAATTCGTAGGTCATGGTCCTTCTCAACATTTGGACCATTTGGCAAGTGTGTTGGGGGAATTTTTGGAGTGGATAAGGGCTGCTGGTCATGGCTAAGGAGGTGGGACATGTTGGATGAGCTCAACGGAGACAAGTATGTCTTCTAGAAGACTTGGTGGCCCCTTCTCTTCAACAACTGGCTTCATCCTCTTCAGCAAACCACCTTTCTCCATTAGAAGTGTTTTTGAGCTCCAAAAATTACAAAGAAGCCAACCACATTTCCCCCTAGCCTGTCGCAAGTCCCTTGAGCCGCCGGAGCCATCACATGCCGCCCGTCCGCCTGCTCGCCTGCACACGTCGCTCCGCCCCTACCGCGCCCAACCACTCATTTTACCTCTAGCTTGCTGTCCCGTGAGCCCAACTCATGTTTGAGCCTCCTCCGTTGTTGCTTTAGTCGCCGTCATCCCCGTCCCGCCACCAAAAACCTCCTCCTACCCACCCGCCTAGCTTGTTTTAGCCTCAACTGTCGCCCGTAGCAGCTCCGTCCAATAGCAAGCAGAACCGAGCAGCTCAACTCAACCGTGAGCTTCAAGGCTCGTTTTGGACCTTTTCCAGGCCCCGCTTGGCTTCACCGCCAAGATGTTTGTCACCCATCTCCGCGACGCCATCACCGTGAACTCATCTGATCGCAAAACCAGTGAGTTTACTTGCTAAACTCTACTTATGGAGTTAATTATGCTTAGGGGATGATTAATTTAGGCTAATTAAGTTTAGGTGGTTAGTTAGAATGGATTGACAATTTAATTATCCATTTATACATGTTAGGTGGTTAGATTAGATAAATTAAGGGTTATACTATTTATCTAGATAGGTTCGAAAATTTTCTTAGTCCATTCAAACGGTTAATTAAGCATTTTCGGCCTAAGTTGCTAATTATTGCATTTAAATTGAACTATTTAATTAATTTTAGTAATTATTTAATTATTTAATATTTTCCAGAAATTATACCGGGATATCCGATGACTAAAATTTCATGCTGATTGCAATGGTGTGGTTAATTTTTGCAATTGAATGTTAAATTGTGCAAATTGAGTGGTGATTGTAATTTTGAATATTTAATTCAAAATTTGGAAATTTTGGTAATCGTTCAAAAATTACCGGGTGTCGGGTTTAGACGCCGAAAATTGTTTTAAATATTATATCAAAAAGTGAGATTTGAAAAGGAAATGTATCAGTTTTTCGGATTCAATCTGACCGTATACCCACACATGACTATTTTACCGTGTATTTTTAATACGAAGAAAATAGACTAAGTTCATCATTTTAATTGAGGCATTTCAGTGCAATGCATGGTGTCCTGGGTCAAGATTGAATGGTCGTGCGTTGGTTAAGAGAACCCGTCCTAAGCTGTTGAGCTGGATGTACCCCTATATGGGTTGCCCTACCAATGGATGTCAGTTGCAGTAGATTCTGGACCAAAGCTCCTTTATGGAATGTTGTCGATGTAGTGACGTTGCCATGCTCGATGGAATGAGATGATGCCTAGCTACACTAGAAGACCGCCGAACTTCAAGTAGGCCATGCTCGTGTGTGGCTGTGATTAACAAATGGAACACATGTTGAGTGAGATTAACACGCTAGATTATGGGGTAAAATTGTGTGGCACGGAATGGGATGTATCATAACGATTTGCCTTTATAATCGAGACCCCTTGTGTTATTGAGATGAAAGTATTGGCATTCCAATTGTTTGAGCATGAATATTGTTATGTCTGTATTATGAACTGTGCTGACATGCAGGAAGAATCTGAGACGAGGTAAGTCTCTGTGATTGTGTAACTGAGTGGTTAGGATGCCCGTAGGCATATTACCCTCCTAATCGAGGTTTAGAGCATAAACTCGCAGAGATTTATATCCCACCCTGTTGTGAACTTTAACTTTTCAAGGCCTTAGAATGGAGGACCTGGAGTCGAGCTGAGGGGATCTAAAATGTAGATCAGTTAGGACCGCTTCTTTTTTAGAACTGATCTTTTGTAGGTTTTTGGTTGTTGATTTCTGTATATGACTCAGTGTGTATATAAAAGCGTGTTTTGGCTGTGAATCTATTTTCTTACTTTTCTATCCCATGCTGTTGATGTTAGGGGATTAGTAATTCGCTTCCGCATGTAAAATAAAATGAATGGGTCGGCAACGCGTTCTAGAATGTCGCAAGTTTATCAACCACTAAGGGATGGGCACATGCTCGAGGATCGGGGCGTGACATTTCTAAAAGCACAAGAACGGTTTTAAAAAAAATTAAGGACAATTTTGATTTTTTAAGCTAAAGAATTGGAACAAATAGCCATATTTCACCTTCACTGTAATTATTATTACCGCCTATAATTATGTCTAATCTCTTAGTTGTCCAATTTCTAATCATGATCTGAGCTTCTTGGCAATACCCATGGTTTGCTTCAATTGCGCTACCTATTTAGTTTATCCATTTAAGAGATGATTGACCCAATCACCTTCCTTCAACTTAAAACTTTTGAAGACAACTTTTGAGTAGCCCGAAAGGCTGCCATTAGTTTATGGATAGGATTAGAGTGGAGGAGCATGAGATAGATTGTTATGTCTACTTGAATTTGTGGATTTTGCAATGACCTATTTGTACCCTTGTAGCTCAGCCTTCTTTTATAAAAATATGTTGCGTTTGGCAATCGGGATAAAATTTGGGATGTGATAGGATATGATTTATCCCATCCTACATTTGGTACTCACTCAAGATAGGATAAAGTCGAATATAAATGGAACATAGGCGGGATAAAATTATCCCATGGAGGAGGTGAGATAAGGGTGAATAAAATTTCTAATATTCATAATAGAAAAGTTATTTTTCTCGAATAACAAACTTATTAAATTAACAAAATTGAAATTATATTTCAATATAAATATTATTTGAATTCTAATTTAAGAAATTAAAAATCAAAAATAAAAATTTATTTTTAATTAATCTTATTTTAATTTATATATTCAACTCTAATTCTATCTTATAATAAACATTAAATTTATAAATTAAATATTTATATTTATTAGATATTTTAGGTATGTTAGTACAATTTACTATTTGATAAAATTTTATTAAGGAATGATGAAAGGGGAAAAAAGAAATAATAAAAAATATATATAAAAAGAGGAAAAATAAAATAAAAATAATTTAAGGAATAGTGTTACGAGAGATTTTCACCATCTCCGTTTATAAACATTTAGGCTCATTTACAATGATATGCCGTTTATATATATATATATATATATATATATATATATAAATGTACATGATATGATATAAATATATTCGACTTTAATATTGTGATTTACCAAATAATTGATAAGATATAAAAAAATCCAAAGATTTCATATACTATCCTATCTAGTCCTATCTTGATTAGAAATCCGGACGATCAAATGTAACCATAGTGTTTTCATTGTTTAATTTAAAATACATTGGCATTAATTACAAGAAGCGATACGAGAGTCAAGATGATAGGCATGAAAGATGACGAAATGCATCATACACTTTTTCATCATATATGTTCAACTAGTCTTGTGGGAGTTGACTCCTTTGTGAGGAAAGTCAATCAATCTCCTCGCAAATCTTTACATGAATCACTATCATTCACTAATTTTAGAGCTTTCCTTTTGCAAAATGGACAACAATTCATCAACATGAGCCATTTCCAAATGCAGCCATAGTGAAAGTAATGCCCACAATCCAACTTTCCAAGCTTCATCTTCATCAGTGGAAGTCAACCTACAATAATTTTAGCAAAATACAAAGTACAATTTAGTTACAACATGATTCAACTTCAACATTAGATTCTGCCAAAGTCAAGGATTGTTACCATTGTGACCTAAGGTTTGTGGAAATGACTTCTGCACTCAATCCTATGGAAACATCTCCAACTTGTTCTTCAAGGTAGAGCAGTTCCTAATGTGAAAACATAGGCGAACTCGATTGGGTCATATGCCTTCCAACTGTTAATTCCCGTAGATCAAATTACTTCTGCGGCAACTAGAATGTTGGGATGACAATCAGAAGGGAGAGGCAAGCTACAGTTTGTCCCAAGATATGGTCTTCGTCTCTATAGGCCATTGTTCAAAAGAGAATGCATGAGCATGAGGTAAGCTATGTAAGATGTAATATTATTGTATCTTATGTTTCGTCATAGGAACGGTGAGGTTGTACTTATAGTATTAGACTTGAAAGCTAAATAAATTTTTGCATATTCTCAATTTGGTTCCTTAGTTAACTATGATAATCTCCTTGGAAATCGAGTAGATATATTTCCTCATAAAGGAATATTTGAGATGAAGAGCTTTAAATCAAGAAGGATTTTTACTACCAATTATGTGATGCATTTCCATATGATTCATGCTCCTTATGTCAATGGATCACTACATCCTATTAAACTTTTGATTCTCATTCCTATACCAGATATGAACTTTAATAGTCGAGCCAAATTACAATAAAACGTGATCATACATAACTTTTTAGGAATTTTATCATATATAAAAATCCGTGTCAAGCAAAAAGGAAATTTCCCATTAAATGGAGATAAGATATTACATTTTCCTATGTAACACGGATTTTTATAGACACAATGAAATTCTTCAAATGGTCTATGCTATTACATCCACATTTTTGGATTTAAGATACCATACACATTACTTATAACCTTTTCGTGGGAAATATAATTGATATTTAATCATATATTCTCTTTGCCGATTCTAAATAGGTCTGCTTTGAAAATAACTTACTCACAACAATACAGCTTACAACATAACTTCGTGCATATATTTTTCTTCATCAAGGCTAACTGGGTAAGTTTTGTATTCTATCCATTTTCCAAATTATCTATATAAACTTATATGATTATATATTAATTATATGACTAATCGAGTGCTAGCCGAATCTGGTTATGAACTATTTTAAGGGAACTTGAATTCCATTTTTGGATTTTCCTTTTGTTGTCATTTATTTAATTATTGCATTAGAATTCTTTCCTTAACACCTTTGTCACATTCCAAAGAGTAAAACAACAATATAATAATTAGGAAATATCGTTTTACAGAGTTGTTTTTCTTTTTTCCATAATCCTTTGAATATTAATTGAATTTGGCATCTAGTAACATGTTACCCATCTCTACCTTTCTTTGAAAATATGTATAAGTGTGTGCGTTAGTTTCTCTACTATAAATAAGTTTTTGCATTGGAATTAAGAGAAGTTCGTATTTATAAGCACCTCTGGACCTTCAAAGACCATTGAAAAAACAGTTTCGGTGTTTGGTAACATAATCTCAAATGTCCTTGGGCAAATGGTCAAAGCAAGGCTCTATCTGCCAAGTCCAATGATAAACTCCACATTAGACTCGCGCACGCCAACGAGCTTCCCTTAGCCTGTGTCTTCTACCTCCTATGTCATCCATTGCTCACGGCTCGAGTCTGCGAGCTCACCTTCGCCATGAGTTGACAATAGCCCTGGACTTTGAAAAGCAACTTACGGCTTTCACCGACCCAATCAACCACGAATCCACCTTACGATCACACTCGTCATTTTCAAGTTTTGTCTTCGTTGGCAACGGCGATGAGAAGCAAAGGGTGAGTAGAGAGGAAGAAAGACGACAGATGTAAACATGAAAAGATCGACTCATCGTTGGGTTGAGTTGTTGAGCTAGGGCAAGAGAGAGGGTGATAGTACGCAGTGCTACAATCCTTTGTGGGCTGCCTAAACTTTGACTTCGACATCAACATTGCGTACCAAGCTGTCGCGACCTCTTTTTTCCGGCGCCCGCAATCGGGTACGAGCGCCTAAGGAGGCTAATGGCTCGGCTGAATTTATTAAGCCCGGACTCTCCCAAGTCCACCAATTCACGACTTAATGGTCTGAGTTTTTAACCTGTAAATCAATTTTTAAATTGGAGTCGCCACTAATCAATTTGGGGTGGGTTGATTAGAAACTCAAGTGAAGTATCGGAGAAATACTCACTCTGCGCAACCAGAGAAATTAGGATCGGGACTTGATTACACTAGTTAATCACTAATGCCCTTTCGGTACCTAATCTTGTTTAAACCCTCAGGGTTTTTGGATGTTCGAGGGATTTTCCATGCATTTTTGGGAGAAAAACATTTTTTGAGTCATTTTCTAATTTTTTGGACATAAAAGGGATTTTTTTTTTGGGGGTTTTTTTGGCTTTTCTGAATTTTTTTTGGCTTTTTCATGAATTTTTGGCTTTTTTTGGATTTTTGGCATATTTTTGATTTTTTTTTGGAAAATAAAATATATTTTTTTAATATTTTTCAAAATATTTTGGAAAATAAATTATTTTTGATTTTTCTCGATTTTTTAGAAAATAAAACATTTTTCGACATTTTTTTAAATATTTTTCGATTTTCTGAAAATTAAAACATTTTTTAATATTTTTTTGAAAATAAAACACTTTTTGATTTTTTTGAAAATAAAATATTTATTTTTTATATTAAAATAATAAAATAAAATCGACCCGGGTCGGATCCGCGGGTTGGGTCCGACCCGGCTCGCGACCTAAACGCGGATGGGCTCGCGTTGGGGCCCGACTCGGATTTTTCATATTTTTTTTTATTTTTTTATTTTGTTAAAATGAAGCCGTGGCCGGGCGTTTGGGGACGCCCGGCCCGGCCCGACGACCCGGATCCACGACCCGCTCCCCTGGCGAAACCCTACCCGGATCCGACTCGAATCCCGACCCGGTCTTCCGCCGCGCCCGCAATTTGCGGAATCCCTACCCGGTTCCCGATCCGGGTCCGACCCGACAACCCGGGGTCGCGACCCGGAAAATCGGGTAAGTTCTGTATTCTATCCATTTTCCAAATTATCTATATAAACTTATATGATTATATATTAATTATATGACTAATTGAGTGCTAGCCGAATCTGGTTATGAACTATTTTAAGGGAACTTGAATTCCATTTTTGGATTTTCCTTTTGTTGTCATTTATTTAATTATTGCATTAGAATTCTTTCCTTAACACCTTTGTCACATTCCAAAGAGTAAAACAACAATATAATAATTAGGAAATATCGTTTTACAGAGTTGTTTTTCTTTTTTCCATAATCCTTTGAATATTAATTGAATTTGACATCTAGTAACATGTTACCCATCTCTACCTTTCTTTGGAAATATGTATAAGTGTGTGCGTTAGTTTCTCTACTATAAATAAGTTTTTGCATTGGAATTAAGAGAAGTTCGTATTTATAAGCACCTCTGGACCTTCAAAGACCATTGAAAAAACAGTTTCGGTGTTTGGTAACATAATCTCAAATGTCCTTGGGCAAATGGTCAAAGCAAGGCTCTATCTGCCAAGTCCAATGATAAACTCCACATTAGACTCTGCCACGCCAACGAGCTTCCCTTAGCCTGTGTCTTCTACCTCCTATGTCATCCATTGCTCACGGCTCGAGTCTGCGAGCTCACCTTCGCCATGAGTTGACAATAGCCCTGGACTTTGAAAAGCCACTTACGGCTTTCACCGACCCAATCAACCACGAATCCACCTTGCGATCACACTCGTCATTTTCACAGTTTTGTCTTCGTTGGCAGCGGCGATGAGAAGCAAAGGGTGAGTAGAGAGGAAGAAAGACGACAGATGTAAACATGAAAAGATCGACTCATCGTTGGGTTGAGTTGTGTAGCTAGGGCAAGAGAGAGGGTGATAGTACGCAGTGCTACAATCCTTGGTGGGCTGCCTAAACTTTGACTTCGACATCAACACTGCGTACCAAGCTGTCGCGACCTCTTTTTTCCGGCGCCCGCAATCGGGTACGAGCGCCTAAGGAGGCTAATGGCTCGGCTGAATTTATTAAGCCCGGACTCTCCCAAGTCCACCAATTCACGACTTAATGGTCTGAGTTTTTAACCTATAAATCAATTTTTAAATTGGAGTCGCCACTAATCAATTTGGGGTGGGTTGATTAGAAACCCAAGTGAAGTATCGGGAGAAATACTCACTCATGCGCAACCAGAGAAATTAGGATCGGGGACTTGATTACACTAGTTAATCACTAATGCCCTTTCGGTATCTAATATTGTTTAAACCCTCAGGGTTTTTTGGATGTTCGAGGATTTTCCATGCATTTTTTTGAGGAAAAACATTTTTTGAGTCATTTTCTAATTTTTTGACATAAAAGGGATTTTTTGGTGGTTTTTTTTTTTGGAAAAACACAAGTCTTTTTGGCTTTTTGAATTTTTTTGGCTTTTTCATGAATTTTTGGCTTTTTTTGGATTTTTGGCATATTTTTGATTTTTTTTTGGAAAATAAAATATATATTTTTTAATATTTTTCAAAATATTTTGGAAAATAAATTATTTTTGATTTTTCTCGATTTTTTAGAAAATAAAACATTTTTCAACATTTTTTAAAATATTTTTCTATTTTCTGGAAATTAAAACATTTTTTAATATTTTTTTGAAAATAAAACACTTTTTGATTTTTTTGAAAATAAAATATTTATTTTTTTATTAAAATAATAAAATAAAAACCGACCGGGCCTGATCACAACCTAACGGATGGGCTCGCGTTGCGGGCCCGACTCGGATTTTTCATCTTTTTTTTTTTTTTTTATTTTGTTAAAAACGACGCCGTGGCCGGGCGTTGGGGGACGCCCGGCCCGGCCCGACGACCCGGTCCACGAGCCGCTCCCGGCGAAACCCTACCCGGATCCGACTCGACGCGACCCGGTCTTCCGCCGTGCCCGCAATTTGCGGAATCCCTACCCGGTTCCCGATCCGGTCCGACCCGACAACCCGGTCGCGACTCGGGGGGAACCCTAGGGTTTCCGACCAGGGCGCCGAGGCACAACAGGGGACGACGGCGACGGCGACGCCGACGGCGGGCGGCGACGACAACGGCGACATGATGGCGACGGTAGTGACGAGGGTTGGACTGACGTGGAGGGGGGAAACTATGGCGACGGCAACGGCGGCGGTGGCGGTAGCACTACCTGTTCGTGGCGATGGCGTCCGAATGGTGGTGGCTGTCAAAGGGCTGCAGGTGTGGGCGGTGGATTGGCGACGGCGTCCCTGCAATTTCCAGATCTGGTGCAACCTTGGCAAATCGGATACTACAACGGCGTCGGAGCGGTGGTGGAGACGCGGCTGCGCCGGCGACAGCGAATCCCAGATCTGGTCAGATCTGGGCCGTCATCGGCTCACCTCGCCGCTCGCGCTTCCTCCTCTCTCCCCTACTTCCTCCTCCGGCGAAGCTTGGATCCGCGGCCGCGAGTCTTCGGACCCCCCCTGAAGTCTCTCAGTGGGATGTCCAAAGGCTGCAACTCGATCCGCCTCTCTCTCTGCAGGTTCACTCGCCGACAGCCTCCCCCGATGTCTCTCGGTGGGAGGTCGTTTAAGCTCATGACCTGCCTCATCTCTCGCTCGCTCCTTGATTCCTCCCCTAAAGTCTCTCAGTGGGAAGATCTCGAAGCTCGCTGCTTGTTCTTCGACGAAGGTGGTGCCCTTTTATAGGCGAGGGGGCAGCCGGTCGACGGAGCTTCGACCGTCGATCCCCGTGCGCCGAGCGGCCTCCACCGGCCGAACCGACGTCCCATCCGACGCCAGCCGCTCCCTGCACGTCCTTATCCGACGCCAGCCGCCCCCTTGCTCCACGTGCGCCGCTGTTCCTCCATTTTGCTCCGGCGTCGCGCGCGTCCTCTTCTCCCGCGCGTGCTGCTTATCCGGTTGAGGAAGAAGACAGGGGAGGAAGAAGACAAGGAGAAAGGGCCGGGCTGAGCTATGCGGCTGGGCCTCGCGGGCCTGCGAAGGAAAAGAAAAGAGGGAGGGGCTAGGCTTTGAAGGCCCAGCCCTTGTGGCTGGTGGCTTATGCTTTTCTTTTTATTTCTTTTCATGTTTTTATTTTTTTTTTTTATTTTTTTTTATTTTATTATCTACTTATTCGAAAAGACAAAATAAATTAAAAACTTAATTAATAAAATAAAATAGGCCTAAAATTAAGGCGTCAAAGCTGCCCCCCTCTTTGAAGGTGAGCTCACAGAGGTTGCATTTAAAGACAACCGATGCCTAAATTTTATCCATGCATACGTAGTAGATTATATTTTATTTAGGACTTATTATTCTAAATAGCAATATAACTTTACATATACTAAAACAGATAAGAAGATACATGTAGTTACTTACCGAGAGTGAGTGAGATAGGGTGTAAACCCCGAGTTTTGGCAAGTATCAAGGCGTCATCTTACCTGGTGATATGAGGAGGTTGCTTTTCCAGGGCTCGAACCATTCTTCGGTCACCTGTTAAAACAATCAATGATTTGTCTAGGACCCGAACCTTTTTTTCAGTCGCCTTGACGGGAGACTGCTCTTCTAGGACTCGAACCATTCTTCGGTCGCCTGTTGGAGTAATCGGTGGTTTGTCTCGGACCCGAACCATTCTTCGGTCGCCGTGACGGGAAGTTGCTTCTCCAGGACCAGAACCATTCTTTGGTCGCCTGTTAAAACAATCCATGATTTGTCTAGGACCCGAACCTTTCTTCGGTCGCCTTGACGGGAGATTGCTCCTTCAGGACCCGAACCATTCTTCGATCGCCTGCTGGAGTAATTAGTGGTTTGTCTCGGACCCGAACCATTCTTCGGTCGCCGTGACGGGAAGTTGCTTCTCCAGGACCTGAACCATTCTTCGATCGTCTGTTAAAACAATCCATGATTTGTCTAGGACCCGAACCTTTCTTCGGTTGCCTTGACGGGAGATGCACCGACCTTTCTCAAGGCATCTCATTTGTGGGTGCCTGATTTGTATCAAGGACACCAGTTGATACCCGACCTTTCTCGGGAGATGCGCTGACCTTTCTCAGGGCATCATATTTGTGGGGTGCCTGACTTCTGTCGAAGACACCGGTTGGAACCCGACCTCTCTCGGGCGGATGTGTTAACCTTTCTCAGGGCATCGATTTGGGAGATACCTGGACATTCACAGGCATATTAAAGAGTACCTGGATATTCACAAGTACTAACATGAAGGATATTTGGGCCTTTGCAGGCGTCGAAATGGGTATTTGGCTGACCATAGGCATTGCAGGGGTACTTGGATGATCACAATTATGAATTCTTGGGGAATACTTGGACATTCACAAGTATCGAAGGGGTACTTGATAATTGGAAATATTGAGAACATACCTTGGATATTTGTGAAGGTGTCCTACCTCCTGGCAATTGGGAAATATCGAGGGCATACCTGGGATATTTGTGAAGGTCTCTCACCTCCCGGTAGTTGGAATATCAAGGGCATACCTGAGATATTCGTGAAGGTCTCTCACCTCCTGGTAAAGGGGAATATCGAGGACATACCTGGGATATTCGTGAAGGTCTCTCACCTCCTGGTAATTGGGAATATCGAGGGCATGCCTCGCATATTCATGAAGGTCTCTCACCTCGTGGTAAATTGGTATATCGAGGACGTACCTGGGATATTCATGAAGGCCTCTCACCTCCTAGTAATTGGGAATATCGAGGGCGTACCTGAGATATTCGTGAAGGTCTCCCACCTCCTGGTAATTGGAATTTGAATGTAGCACGAGGCTTACCTGGATTGCCGCAGGCACTAAAAAGGGGTGGAACACCTGGATAGCCACAGGTGTACAAAGTACTGGGATACTTGGATGAACACAAGTATTTAATGATACAACCTGGGACCACATAGTTGGTCCAAGTGTAAGAAAGCATACCTGGGTAGGCGCAGGCACACAAAGCAGTGGAATGCTTGAATAGCTGCTATTATTTGGGGACAATTTGGGCAAGTTGAGTGTCATGAAAATGAAGTACCTGGACAACAGTGGGTACTTGACGATTTGGGGATACCTAGACAGCAGTAGGCATTCAACGATAAATGGATACTTGGTCAGTCACAAGTATCAATACTCTGGGGACAACTCGAACAGGTCGAGTGTCAGGAAAGGGGAGTATCCGAACGGTGGCTGGTACTCAAAGATAATAGAGATACCTAGATAGCAGTAGGTATTCAACGATAAAGAGATACTTGGTCAGTCACAAGTATCAATACTCTGGGGACAACTCGAATAGGTCGAGTGTCAGGAAAATGGAGTATCCGAACGATGGCCGGTACTCTAAGACAATGGGGATACCTAAACAACAGTAGGCACCCAAACTCAAGGGACGACTCAAATAGGTTGAGTATCAATAAAAGAGTACCTAGACAGTGGTAGGTACTTTAAGACAAATGGGGACATGGATATGTTTACCTGGCAATATCTCTGATCTTTAAGAGTATGTCTGCTATTTGCACAGTATGCACACATGATTGTATATGCTGTAAATTCATGAGTTCAAATGAGATTCATGCATGATAATTTTGTCAGTTCTGCATCTTTTGATTTCCACAGGGGAAGATTTTGAAAGACAACCTTCATTTAGAATGTAGATGTCTTGAGCATGCCAGATGAGGGACTTTCAGTCTGAAAGGACTTTTCGCTCACTCTCATGGAAAAGGCTATCCTGACCATTGATGCAGGATTTATAAGGACCACTCTTCTCACTATCATTATGTCAATAGGGGTCTGAGTATTCTCGAAAACAGTACGACTTTACCAATGTGAGAGGTCTTTATTGAAATTGTGATGAAGTCTTGGTCAGTGGCTCATCAAATGGGACCGTCGAGGTCAAGGCTTATGAACAAAGTGCCGCACGATCATCTCCGGGTTTGCAAGTCAAGAATCCTGCTAAAAGAGATAGAGTAATCTTGCTCGTACTTCTTCGAGCGATGCTTATAGACATATGAAATCCTACGTTAATTGAAGTGCCCCTAGTTTGAAGAGACTTTTACAACGGGATGCAACGTAGGCTTGATTCATGTGTAAAAAGGTAAAGCTGGTGATTGCCTTGGCATTTGTCACCAGTCTTTCTTCTTACTGTCAAATGGAGGTTCTATGGACCACAACAGCAACATTTTCTTGGCTGCATTTTTGACTGGGGGGCATTGGCCTTGCTTTTACTAGGCACATTGCTTTTTTTATGCTCCTATTTTTATTCAAGTTCTTCTTTTATGGGCATTGACCTTGCTTTTACCAGGTACACTGCTTTTTTATGCCCCTGCTTTTCTTGTTGCTTGAGAGCTGATCTTGGCTAGCTTAATCAAAGCACCGTTATTAGACTCTTGAGTCTTCATCTTCAACTGGCGCTCAAGCTATAATAACTTCTGCTTTGTCTTGATGTGAGGGTAAAATTACAGACTCACTTGGGTTGTACAATGAATACAAGTGCGTAAAGAAAGAATTGTTCTTCATGACTCTAGGGCACTTAAATTAACGCGAGTGTTCATATGCAATAAGGATACCTGAAGATTGATGCAAGTGCGAGCAAGAAAATTTCTATCTCTCTTCTCACCTTGTGATGCTGCTTTGTCTCCGATCTGCCCCAATGTGGGGTGGTTCTTGATGGGGGTATGAGAGGAGCTGCACCAATGTATGGGGCTCAATGGGGTGAGCGATGGAATGCCTCTCACTGTTTTGGTTATCGTACCATTCCTGCAGTCATGGAATCTTCTGCACTCATCTCACAAGTGTATAGATAGGGGACTGTGTATAGGATATGGCTTGCCTTTCATCGTTCTGACGCGCCTCATCCAGCATGCTCAATTAATCTTGTATTCTTCACTTAGCTGTCTATTCTAATAATTCTCAATGGAATCAGTGATTTAGACAAACAAAATCATCATGTAGAATTCATCTGGAAATGACATGCAACATTTCGAATATGATGGAGTTTGAACTCTTCAAAACAAGTGAATGGTTTTGACTCGAAAAGACCTTGTTGACAACTTTAGGAGTTAACATAATGGTGTTTCCAAATATGTTAAATTTTGAACATCAAAATGGTTATTTGCAAATGGATGTCGATAGTTATCCCTATTGATTAGGGATATGACTCATGAAGGATCAGCCGGGGTTGGGGATCTGATCGGGCATCTCTGTTTTTGCCCCTGCAGAAGAGAAGATGTACAAGTAGATCAATTAGTCTGGCCAAAATCAAATGTGAGTTGAGGCCTGAAGATTTTCTGTCATTTGCTTTGGTGATACTTGAGACGCCATTTTGCTTGGGAGAGTTTGTTATCTTTGTTTTTGACAGTCAGTTAATCCTACAACAAAC
This sequence comes from Eucalyptus pumila, assembly GCA_016097595.1. NCBI lineage: Eukaryota > Viridiplantae > Streptophyta > Magnoliopsida > Myrtales > Myrtaceae > Eucalyptus > Eucalyptus pumila. Next base: position 4,602,539 of record CM027846.1, on the reverse strand, counting down.
AAGACATGCTTCTCATTGATTCGTTATCCTTGCTTTTGACAGTCAAGTGATCCTGCAACAAACAAGAGGAAATGTTAGTCATGAACTCTTTCAAGAGTCGAATAACTGGAAGCGATACAACTTTACCCTTCACTGGTTTGCAGATGATTGGGTGAACCTAAAGTGAGATGGGGACACGAAGTCCTATGTCCCTTGCTTTGTTAAGTCAATTATTCTCTAAATTGGCGTATGGATGACACGTCCTTTTACACGAAGTCAGGTGAATTCGATGCGAGTCTTTTTCATGTACCAACTTGGCCAATATTTATTTGCCAAACCTAACCATCAAGTTTGGTTCTTGAATCCCAATGCTTCCTGTCAATAGGGAAAATATGTCAAAAGTGAGTTCAGAGAAGGGGGAGTATTGGAAACGATACCAAATTACTCTTCTCCAAAGTTTGTATTTGCTGACTCCTGATGATGTTTGAATGTCAATGACAGCCTTTTCGTCTTGGCATAGTTTGACATTTCTTTCGATTGGCCTTCCTCACTTGTGACCATGTATGCATGATTGTTGGTCGTTGATTCATCTCCAACGCCTTCCTTCTGTGGAATTTCTCCTTATGTCTTTAACTATAGCATCATTGGGCAAAAGTCATGTACCTCAAGCTTCTATGGAATCTGAGATGGACAATCAAAACCTCCAATTCTCTGATGGCAATTACTTCTTGCGAGAGCATGCGTTTGAATAGGAAGTCAGGTTTCCAGATCCTCATTTTGAATAGGGGCTAGAGACCGCTTAAACTGTCTGGATTTCTTCCTTGTTGACAGTAGCCAATTCAAAGAAAGAGAAAAGATCCCCTCCTTGTGCTTCTGGGCTTGTCGAAGCTGGAAGTCCCATTGATGAAACCACAGCATTTGGTTGCTCAGGCACATTGTGGGGAAAGGATATTGCTCTGACTTGTGAAAGAGTTGGGCAGGAGCGAGGTGAAGTGTACAGAGCTCCTAGGGATGGCTTGATTTCAACCGTATGCCTATACCTATTACGTCCCATCTTTCATTTCCTAATGAGCTCGCTTCAAATGCCCCCTATCACACTAAGTCAAAGGGGAAGGGAATGATCTTCTGAGACATGAAGTGAGTGACTCAGAAAGACAAACATGATTAAATTTATCATCTTGTTTTAACAAAAGCTTTTAGGTGATGAAATTTTTTTTTTTTCAAAATACATCTTTGGGGGAGAAAAACCATGAGGAAGCCCAGCCCTCAGTATTCTCCTTGGATGATATATTTTTTCATGGTTGGATAGCATCACCGAGCTGGTTTGGGATACCGCCTCATGCTCTCAAAATATTTTCAACTTTATTTAATAGGTGGATTTACATTTTCGGAAAGTGTTTTCAAAAGTTAGTTCCTCAAATGAAACTGATGTTGAAAATGAAAACAAGCCAGACTTAAGAAAGATGTACAAGTTCCCACGTAGGGGAATACAAAAGGAAATTAAAAAGGGTTCTACTCGAGCGGACCTGCACCCATTTCCCCTTACGGTCCTTCATTGATGGTGTCCATGAAAAGGTCTCCAAACATGGTGGTCATGTCATCTGGCCCTTCTTTCTCTGTTGCTAAGGGTGGAACTTCATTGCTTGAATAATATCCGGCCTTCACCAGTCCTTGATAGATGTTAGCGGTATGTGCTTCGATATTTCTGCTCTGACTATCTTCACAACTAAATACCGCATTTACTTTGTTGGTGTGATCAGGGAGCGGGTTGTCTTGGAATGAGAAAGCCTTAGTGTCTAACAGGTTTGGATTCGACTCTTGAGGGCGAAGCACTCATCAGTCAAATGCCCCACTTCTTCCATGTGATAGTCATATATTTTTTACGGGTCATAGTTGGAAAAACTTTCAGCGTTGGGTCGTTTTGGCTCAATCGAAAGGAGGTTCTTTTTCCGGAGGATTGCCAGTACCTGTGACGGAGATCCAGGAAGAGGAGTAAATTGTCTCTTGTTGTTGTAACGCTGAGATTGCTGACAGCTGGTGGTATGTTGCTGTCTTGCACTTGTCTGAATTGTTGGAGAATGATTGTAGGTTGCATTGACATCTACCAGGGGTTCTTTATCTTTCTTCATGCTGAACTTGCCCGTGGATGTAGGTTCAGTGAACCAACCATCCCTTAACCCTATCTCGATTTGCTCCCCTACTAGAATGAGTTGATTAAATGATTCGGCGATCGTGGTTACCATTCGATTGCGGTACTCGTAAGGGAGGGTTTTGATAAACATCTTTCTCAGCTCGAAATCGGTTGGTTCAGGACTGATTTGGGCGGCCAGATTCCTCCATCGGATAGTATATTCTTTGAACGATTCGTGTTTTTTCTTTTCGGTACGCTCAAGATCCTCACGAGAAGGGGTAATGTCCATTATGAACTTATACTGCTTGAGGAATGCCTCACTCACTTCGCTCCATGTTTCAAGGAGATTCATGTTCTTTGTAATGTACCACCTCAGGGCAGGGCCTATTAGACTTGATTGAAACAACTGGATCATTAATGGTGCATTATTAACGTATTGGGTCATTCGAACCAAGTACATTTGCAAATGAGCCCTAGGGCAAGTCGTGCCATTGTACTTTTCAAACTCAGGCATTTTGAATTTTTCTGGCATTTTGACCTTAGAGTAGATGGAGAGGTTTGTTGGAGTAGGATCTTGAAGGCCCTGCAATTGTTTTAGCCTCTCTTCAAGTTTCTCAAGGCGTTTGTCATGTTCAGTCTTAGACAAACTGTCTGGCCTAGCTTTCTCGATCATGGTTGGGTGCGGATCATCCTCCAATTCGGGCATGTTATTGTCGGTATCTCCACCTTGATCACCCCTAGTAGATGTTTGTGGTAACAATACCTCGATTGAGGCCGGGGTGGGAGTGAGTTTGCCTTGGATGGAGTCTATCTGCTTTGAAAGTTGTTGAAGCACATTGAAGACTTGCTTCATTTCACTTTCCATGATCGCAATATGGCTTGGTACATTTTCTTCGGCCATTCTTGCTCTTGCTTTTGAACGAGTCTGGATTGGCGAACGTTGACGTTCCGTGATTACCTAGTCATGAATAAACAAGTGTGTGTGAATACAAGGCGTAAATAGGGAGTCAGTCCATGATGACAACCTATCCCTACTCATTTCGTTTATTCATGAAAAGGTAGACGATTTCCTAAGCATGGATTGAAAAAGAGGGCACGTGACATGTTAACATGAGCTAAAAAGATATTCAATTTGAAAGGCGAAGAAAGCATGAGTTGCAACAAATTTTGAAAAAGATTTCTATCCCCTTTTTTTTGGCAAATGAAAATTCTTGCGGAAAAGAATTTTGTAACATGCTTGAGAATAAAAACATCAGCTGAAAGTAATTTTTGCAAATTTTTTTTCTTAAACTTAAAAAAAAAAAAACTTTATGACAATTACTTCCAAATTTAGATGACCGTGATATTAAATCCTACACTAATCATGGACTACTCAATATATACAGGAAGGTAAGTAAATTGCAAAGTACACGAAATAAAAACTTACTTCACACGAGAAAATTGATGGCAATCACATAGACATGCGCATGATATGTGTGGCTCGATTTCTAACTGAGAAGGTTTGTTGAGATTAAAAGGATATCCGCCCGTCGCAGTCTCGCGTTAGCAACATACCCTCCTAACCTCGGCTAAGAAATTCGGGGAAAAGAAAGGCAACCTCTACATCGCAGTCTCGCGTTCAAGGTCGTATCTTTCTTAACACCATCCTAGAAATCCTATGGTAGCCCAGGTCTGGCAGCCGGGTTGTGTGTGCCATGTGTAGTGCTAAAACAATAAAGCATGCACAACAGTTTATAATCACAAAACAATTTATTTTAACAGAATAAAAAAAAAAATTTAAGCTATTACCCTGCACAAAAGAAAAAACCCAAGTCAGCAAAGCATTTAAACAAAGATAAAATGGCCTAAGTCCTCAAAAATGATCCCCAGTGAAGTCGCCAAACTGTCGCGACCTCTTTTTTCCGGCGCCCGCAATCGGGTACGAGCGCCTAAGGAGGCTAATGGCTCGGCTGAATTTATTAAGCCCGGACTCTCCCAAGTCCACCAATTCACGACTTAATGGTCTGAGTTTTTAACCTATAAATCAATTTTTAAATTGGAGTCGCCACTAATCAATTTGGGGTGGGTTGATTAGAAACCCAAGTGAAGTATCGGGAGAAATACTCACTCCTGCGCAACAAGATAAATTAGGATCGGGGACTTGATTACACTAGTTAATCACTAATGCCCTTTCGGTACCTAATCTTGTTTAAAACCTCGGGGTTTTTGGATGTTCGAGGGATTTTCCATGCATTTTTGGGAGGAAAAACATTTTTTGAGTCATTTTCTAATTTTTTGGACATAAAAGGGATTTTTTTTTGGGGGTTTTTGGAAAAACACAAGTCTTTTTTACTTTTCTGAATTTTTTTGGCTTTTTCACGAAATTTTTGGCTTTTTTTTGGATTTTTGGCATATTTTTTATTTTATTTTTGGAAAATAAAATATATTTTTTTAATATTTTTCAAAATATTTTTAAAATAAATTATTTTTGATTTTTCTCGATTTTTTAGAAAATAAAACATTTTTCGACATTTTTTAAATATTTTTCGATTTTCTGGAAATTAAAAAAAATTAATATTTTTTTGAAAATAAAACACTTTTTGATTTTTTTTGAAAATAAAATATTTATTTTTTATATTAAAATAATAAAATAAAACCGACCCGGGTCGGATCCGCGGGGTTGGGTCCGACACGGTTAGCGACCCAACGCGGACGGGCTCGCGTTGCGGGCCGACTCGGATTTTTCATCTTTTTTTTATTTTTTTATTTTGTTAAAACGACGCCGTGGTCGGGCGTTTGGGGACGCCCGGCCCGGCCCGACGACCTGGGTCCACGACCCGCTCCCCTGGCGAAACCCTACCCAGATCCGACCCGAATCGCGACCCGGTCTTCCGCCGCGCCCGCAATTTGTGGAATCCCTACCCGGTTCCCGATCCGGGTCCGACCCGACAACCCGGGGTCGCGACCCGAAAATTGGGAACCCTAGGGTTTCCGAATCGCAGCGCCGAGGCACAACAGCGGGGACGACGGCGACGGCGGCGGCGATGACGACAACGGCGGCGACGGTAGTGACGAGGGTTGGACTGCGAAGGGGGGAAACTATGGCGACGGCAACGGCGGGCAAAGGGTGTAGCACTACCTTTCGTGGCGATGGCGTCCGGATGGTGGTGGCTCCAAAGGGCCGTAGGTGTGGGCGGCGGATTGGCGGCGCGTCCCGCAATTTCCGATCCGGTGCAACCTTGGCGAATCGGCTACTGCAACGACGTCGGAGAGGTGGCGGAGACGCGGCTGTGCCGGCGACAGCGAATCCCAAATCTGGTCAGATCTGGGCCGTCATCGGCTCGCCTCGCCGCTCGCGCTTCCTCCTCTCTCCCCTACTTCCTCCTCCGGCGAAGCTTGGATCCGCGGCCGCAAGTCTTCGGACCCCCCTGAAGTCTCTCAGTGGGGTGTCTAAAGGCTGCGACTCGATCCGCCTCTCTCTCTGCAGGTTCGCTCGCCGGCAGCCTCCCCCGATGTCTCTCGGTGGGAGGTCGTTTAAGCTCACAACCTGCCTCCTCTCTCGCTCGCTCCTCGATTCCTCCCCCGAAGTCTCTCAGTGGGAAAATCTCGAAGCTCGCTGCTCGTTCTTTGACGAAGGTGGTGCCCTTTTATAGGCGAGGGGGCAGCCGGTCGACAGAGCTTCGACCACCGATCCCCGTGCGCCGAGCGGCCTCCGCCGGCCGAACCGACGTCCCATCCGACGCTAGCTGCTCCCTGCACGTCCTTATCCGACGCCAGCCGCCCCCTTGCTCCACGTGCGCTACTGTTCCTCCATTTTGCTCCGGCGTCGCGCGCGTCCTCTTCTCCGGCGCGTGCTGCTTATCCGGTTGAGGAAAAAGACAGGGGAGGAAGAAGACAAGGAGAAAGGGCCGGGCTGAGCCATGCGGCTGGGCCTCGTGGGCCTGCGAAGGAAAAGAAAAGGGGAGGGGCTAGGCTTTGAAGGCCCAGCCCTTGTGGCTGGTGGCTTATGCTTTTCTTTGTGTTTCTTTTCATGTTTTTATTTGTTTTTTGTTGTTTTCCTTTTTTATTATCTACTTATTCGAAAAGACAAAATAAATTAAAAACTTAATTAATAAAATAAAATAGGCTTAAAATTAAGGCGTCAACACAAGCACTACTTATTTTCATGAAAACCTTTTGAGTAAATGTCCTCTATAAAAATACAAAGCCTTTGGGCTAAATCCGCCCCAAACGCACCCCAAAAGCAAAAGCCTTTGAGCATCGACAAAACCACCCAACACCGCTAGCGAACATCATCCTACCACCTCCGACCACCATCCTCGGCGCCACCACACCTAGCCCCATTTCCTCTCTCTCTCTCTCTCTCTCTCTCTCTCTCTCTCTCTCTCTCTCTCTAAGATTGCAGGCGTCATCCTCTTCAAGCAAAGAGAGAGGAGTGGGGGCTCAGCATTGTCGCCAGTGAAGGCAATTGGCGGTGAGAGGGGCACAAGCAACAGCGACGGCTGGTGCAATAATGACGGTGGTGCAGGAGAGTGGGGACCAAAGCTACGCTGCGGCGGTTGACGGTTAGGATTTTTCCAGTGGGGAGTTTTCTTGGACGGTTGGAGAACTTAGTATTATAGTAAAAGGGCTTTTTTCTTCAAAGAAAATTGATCATTTGTGCAAGTAATTTTTAGTATTAAGTCCAATTCTGTATCTATATGAAAACTCAGAATGTTCCTAATCTTAGAAATTGAGGTGATAAATTGATATTAAGATGAAAAATGAACATGATTTTTTTCATATTAGGCTAAAAATGTGGGCTAAAGGAGTTCCTTATATCTTTCCACAAGACCAGATCAAAGCAAAAGAATGGAATATGCCCATTGGTATAAGTCCACTCTGTAATCTTAAAGATAAACTTATCCATTTATCCTTCCATTCGATCCTTTTAGTACTTGATATCATCTCGACAATTACACTTGTTTCACCCAATCTTTATCCTAATCTTGATGATTGCACATATAAAAATACAATGCGAGTTTTTTCTATTTTCACTTCCCTATTTTATAAGGATTGGTTATACATCAACACAAGTTTACCCATATATTTACGCATATATAAGAGCTAAGTTTGGCCTTAACCCCTATTAAGTCAATAAATTTTTAACCGCATTAAGCCACATCAGCAAATGTCTAATGGCGTTATCACCATGACAGTAAATTTCGTCACTAAACCGATGAGAGATGACAATTTTCTAAAAGCACGAGAACAGTTTTGAAAAAAAAAAAATTAAGGACAGTTTTGATTTTTTTTAACTAAAGAATTGGAACGAACAGCCACATTTGACCTTCATAGTAATGATTCCAGTTTCCGATCATGATCTGCTTCTTGGCAATAGCCATGGTTTGCTTCAATTGTGCTATCCGTTTAGTTTATCCGTTTAAGAGATGATTGACCCGGGCACCTTCCTTCAACATAAAACTATTGGAGACGACTTTTGGGTAGCCTGAAAGGCTGCCATTAGTTTATGGATAGGATTGGAGTGGAGCACGAGATAGATTGTTATATCTGCTTGAATTTGTGAATTTTGCAGTGACCTATTTCAACCCTTGTACATCTGCCTTCTTTTATGAAAATAGTGTTTTTGTTGTTTAATTCGAAAAACATTGGCATCAATTTCAAGAAGCTGTATGAGAGTCGAGATGACAGGCATGATGGACAAGAAGAAATGTATCATACACTATTTTCATCGTATATGTTCAACTATTCTTGTAGGAGTTGACTCCTTTGAGAGGAAAGACAATTAATCTCCTCACAAATCTTTACATGAATTACTATCATTCACTAATTTTAGAGCTTTCCTTTTGCAAAGTAAACAAAAATTCGTCAGCATGAGCCATTTCCAAATGCAGCCATAGTGAAAGTAATGCCCACAATCCAACATTCCAAGCTTCATCTTCGTCTTCATCGGTGAAAGTAAACCTACAATAGTTTTAGCAAAAGTACAATTTAGTTGCAACATGATTCCACTTCAACGTTAGATTATGCCGAAGTCGAGGATTGTTACCATTGTGACCTAAGGTTTGTGGAAATGACTTCTACACTCAATCCCTATGGAAACATCTCCAACTTGTTCTTCAAGATAGAGCAGTTCATAATGAGAAAACATAGGAGAACTCGATCGGGCTATAGGTTTTCAACTGTTAATTCCCGCAGATCAAATTACTTCTGCGGCAACTAGAATGCTGGGATAACAATCAGAAGGGAGAGGCAAGCTAAAATTTGTCCCAAGATATGGACTTCGTCTCTATGGGCCATCATTCACAGGAGAATGCATGAGGTATGTTCCGTAAGATGTAATATCATTGTATCTTTATGTGCTTATCATGTTTCGTCATAGGAACGACAAAGTCGTATTTATAGTGTTAGACTTGGAAGTTAAATAAATTTTTGCATATTCTCAATTTGGTTCCTTAATTAACTATGATAATCTCCTTGGAAATCTAGTAGATATTTTTCCTTGTAAAGGAGTATTTGAGATAGAGAGCTTTAAATCTAGATGGATTTTTAGTACCAATTATGTGATGCATTTCCATATCTTTCATGCTCCCAATGTCAGTAGATCACTCCATCCTGTTAAACTTTTTATTCTCATTCATATACTAGATATGAACTTTAATAGTGAAGCCAAATTATGGTAATACGTGATTATACATAGCTTTTTAGGAATTTTATCATATATAAAAATTCATGTCAAGCAAAAAGGAAATTTCCCATTAAATGGAGATAAGATATTACCTTTTCCTACATAACACGGATTTTCATAGACACAATGAAATCTTCAAATGGTCTATGCTATTACATAAACATTATTGGATTTAAGATAGCATACACATTACTCATGACCATTTCGTGGGAAATACAACTGATATTTTATCATATATTCTCTTTTGCCATTTCTAAATAGGTTTTGCTTTGAAAACAACTTACTTGCAGCAATATAGCTCATAAACACATCTTCATGCATTCATTTTTCTTCATCCACTCTGATTGGGTAAGTTCTAAATTCTAATCATTTTCCAAATTATCTATACAACCTTGTATGATTATATATTAATTATTTGACTAATCGAGTGCTAGCCCAATCTGGCAATTAACTATTTTAAGGGAACTTGAATTCCATTTTCAAATTTTCCTTTTGTTGTCATTTATTTAATTATTGTGTTAACAATTATTTCCTTAACGCCTTTGTCACATTCCAAAGAGTAAAACAACAATATAATAATTAGGAAGTTTTGTAGAGTTGTTTTTCTTTTTTTCAAAATCCTTTTGAATATTAATTGAATTTGGCATCAAGTAACATGTTACCCATCTCTACCTCTCTTTGGAAATATGTATACGTGTGCGCTTTAGTTTCTCTACTATAAATAAGTTTTTGAATTGGAATTAAGAGAAGTCTGTATCTGTAAGCACCTCTTCAAAGACGATTGAAAAAACAGTTTCGGTGTTTGCAAGCTCCTACGAAGCAGGGAGGCTAAAGCGCTGTATGTGGTGACTTACCCGGTGGCATGGGGTGGTGGTTTCACCTGTGCTGCCCCCAGGTTCTACCCACCAGCTGTCGGCTTACGGGGTTTCCTGGGACACCCAAAAAATAATAATAATAATAATAATAAATAGTTTCGGTGTTTGGTAACATAATTTCAAATGCCTGTAGGCAAATGGTCAAAGCAAATGCTATCCACCAAGTCCAGTGATAAACTCCACATGAGACCCCGCCACGCCAACGAGCCCCCTTTGTCTTCTACCTCCGATGTCACCCATTACTCACGGCTCGAGTCTGCGAGCTGACCTCCACCCAGGGTTGACGTTGTCACTATTTTGTCTTCCTTGACAGTGGCGATGAGAAGCAAAGGGTGAGTAGAGAGGAAGAAAGACAGCAGATGCAGAGATGAAGAGATTGACTCATCGTTGGGTTGAGCTGTGGAGTTAGGGAAAGAGAGAGGTTGATAGTACGCAGTGGTGCTGTCCTTGGCGGACCGCCTAAACTTTCATTATGACATCAGCACTGCACCGCTCGAGTAATAATTATTTTACAATATGTTTACCAAACACTATTTGTTTTCATGAAAACCTTTTGAGTCAATGTCCTTTGCGAAAATGCAAAGCTTTTGGGCTAAATCTGCCCCAAACGCACCCTAAAAGCCTTTGAGCATCAATGGAGCCACCCAATACCGGTGACGAACGTCATCCTACCATCTCCGACCACTATCTTCGGCGCCACCACCCTTAGCGCCATGGGGACCTAGATTCAAGGTCCTTGATAGTCGTCCTCTTCAGACAAAGAGAGATGAGTGGTGGCTCAGCATTGTCGCCGATAAAGGCAATTGGCGACGAGAGGGGCAGAGGGCTACGGCGGCGGTGGCTGGTGCGAGAGTGACGGTAGTGCAGGAGAGTGGGGACTAAAGCTACGCTATGGTGGTTGGCGGTTAGGAGTTTTCTAGTGGGGAGTTTCTTTGGGCGGTTGGAGAACTTAGAATTATAGTAAAAGGGTTTTTTTTTTCTTTAAAGAATAATGATCACTAATGCAAATTATTTTTAGTATTAAGTCAAATTCTATATTTAATATGAAAACTCAGAATGTGAAATCCTGATATTAGAAATAGAGTTGATAAATTGATATTAAGATTGGAAAAAAAAAACGAAAACGATCTTTTATATATTAGGCTAAAAAGGTGGGCAAAAATAGTATCTTATTTCTTTCCACGAGATCAGATCAAAGCAACCGGACAGAATAAGCCCACTAGTATAAGTTTAATCTACAATTCCCAAAATAAACCTGTCTATGTACTTTTTCATTTGATCTTTTAGGTCCTATTATCATCTCAACAACTATACTAATTTCACTCAATCTTTATCCCAATTATGATGGCTGCAGGCTTTTTCATTAATCGAACAATGAACATGCACGTTATGCAAGTTTTTCTATTTTGACTCCCCTATTCATTATGGGTTGGTTTTTCGTCGGCGTGTGTTGTTTACCCACATATTTACGCATACATAAGGGCTTAGTTTAGCCTTGACCCTATTATTTCGAGGACATATCTAGTATTCAGATTTATATTTCAAGAGAAATGAATAATTTGAGAACAAAATTCATAATTTAATAATTTATACCCTATAGGAAATGTGAACAATGGAAAATTCTTAAATTAGCAATAAAAGTATGCTGATATATATTGTCACTAAGTTTAAAAAATATATATTTATCAACTTATTTTTCCAAGCGTTCAGAATGACTAAAATTGAAAAAAGCATTTTTCAAATCACTAAACAAACCGAACCTTCCATTTTCTGCAATTTAATTTTTTTTTAAGTCAAAGAGAATTTAAGCCTAAAAAGAAAAAAAAATAACACGCCCTCTTCAATTTCCTCCTAATTTGACTTGATCTAACAGAGTCAAATTCAAAGCCACTTCTCGATCTTCGTCGTCGGTTATCACCGTCGAGAGAGATTTCCGACGAAGGAGATGGAAGACGCGGCGTCGATGCTGCGGTACCTCCCACTGGAGCTCCGGTCGTCGGAGCTCTCGTGGCCGCCGGCGACGGCGGAGGCCCTGGCGGCCATGTCCAGGGGCCCCGAGCAGGGCGGCGTGGCGTCCGGCGAGGCGCTCGCCGCCGCCGTCTCCGGCATGCGGCGCGCCTCCGATCCCTCCCCCCTCGCCCGCTTCGCTCCCCAGGGCTACGCCCTCTTCTTCGACGAGGTGCGTCGGACTAATCATCACTTCCCGTCCGCTTTTTGAGCTTGCCGATAGCCGTTCTTCGTGTGGCGCTTGAGCTTTGGGATTTCGCTCCGCAGCTGATGCCTCGCGAGGATGCGGAGAAGTGGTTCAGGGAGGTGATCCCGTTTCTGGCTAATCTGTTGCTGCGGTTGCCTGAGCTGCTGGAAGATCACTGGAGGCATGCTCGCGGCTATTCTCGGTCGAGGAAAGGTCGGGTCGAAACCGGCCTTCGGCTTTTGGACCGGCAACAAGCAGGGATGGTTATCCTGAGCCGGGTATGAATTGAAATTTAACTCACATTGACTTATGTTGACCAGATACGGAATGCATGTTAGTAAAGCTTGACTTTTTCAATGGCGAGAAGTGGTTTGTATTATGATGATTAGAGATGCTCCTGGGAGTGTGATTGGTTTGAGATAAAAGCTTGTTCTGTTGTAATTTTCAGTGTTCGAAAAATGGTGTACGTCCTCTGAACAGAATGAATTATTCACAGTGGGCTGTTCTTTCTAGATGTAGAATTGGCTTTACTTGTGCATTGAATATGATTAGGGTGGAAAGAGTTTAGAATGAACCGAGGAAGCTTCTGGTTGAATCAGGGCATGCCTAATTGTCCATGTATGGTCATATTTTTCAGGAATTGGTTGCTGCTCTTCTGGCTTGCTCCTTCTTTTCCCTGTTCCCGGTCATTGAGAGAGGTTTTAAACATCTTCCCATGATCAACTTCGATAGCTTGTTTGCGTATGTAACCTTCTAGTTATTTGTATTTATGTAGAATAACCTTTTTCGGTCTCTACTTTAACATTTTGTTATGATTGTTATTGCGAAGTGTATGCAGTTTAGCTGTAATGACTGGACTTAGACTTGAGTAAGCTGTGAATCTCATTGGTTCTCTCTGCTAACTAATTTCAAATAATTAGTCGTGCATGGAAATCTCATTGCATTTTTCTCTTACCGTATGTATAATGTTAAAGAGATTGTTGCAGTAAAGAAGATCGTTAGTTGAGCAATGACTCCTCAACCGTGTGTATTCTTATTGCTTCACAATACTTTAAGAATACTCACAGTGAGTGAAATGGCACTATTAGTCCTTGTACTCTTACCCCAAATTTAAAACCATCCCTGAACTTCTTTTGGGTCCAAAATCATCATACTTTTTAAAATGTGCCTCTGTCAGTCCTTCCATCATACTATTGTTGGTTGGTTTTTGTTAACATGGACAACCGGATTGCTTAGTTGGATGTTGGAGTAGACGTATACTATTATGATTTGCAAAAGATTTTCACGTTGTATTACCACATCAGCCAACATAAAATGTAAGAGAGAGAGAGAGAGAGAGAGAGAGCTCCCAGCCATAGTAGCTAGTGCTTCTTTGAGCTCACAGTCATGGCCCCTCGAGCTTCACTGAGCTCAGCTATGACTGTTCGAGCTTAGCCCACCTTGCTTTGTCCAGCTCAACCATGACCACTCGTGCTTCATCGATCTTGCAGCCATGGTGGGCTAGAGCTTCTTCAAGCATCCGCCTGTGTCCACTCAAGCTTCGTCAAGCTCAGTCATGGCAGCTGGATATTCTTCAAGCTTGGGTTCATGGCTGCTTGAGAGTGAGAGAGAGACAGAGAGAGACAGAGAGAGATCCAAGTCAATAATTTCTAACGGCGTTAAGCTATGTCAGCAAATGTCTAGTGGCATGGACACCTTGTTTGCAAATTCCATTAGTGGACCAACCGGGGATGACTTGTGACACTTTTTGATGGTTTTGATCACACAAAAAAAGTAGAGGGACAGTTTTGATATTTGGAATTAAGTATAGTGACCAATGATGGCATTACAACCTGTAGCATTTCCTATATCTTAGTATCCAGTTTCCAATCATTACCTGAGCTTCTTGGAGATAACTGTGGTTTGCTTCGACTGTGCTATCTCTTTAGTTTGTATGAACGGCAAAATATAGCAGTCCCTTGCTTCTTAGCCATATGCTTATCACTTTATCCCTTTATGAGATGATTGCCCTACCCATTTAAGTAATCCTCATCATTACACTTATATCTCTTGAAGAAAATTTTAGGGGCAGTTAGAAAGGCTGCTATTAGTTGATAAATAGGATTAGAATGAAGGAGCATTTGATCTTTGTGCCTTTGTACCTCTTAACTTTTTTTATTTGATATATTGTTTTTGTTGTTTAACTTTGGCAAATACATTGGCATCATTTTCAGGAATCTGTATGAGAGTTATGATGAAAAGCCAAAAAGCAAGATCAGATGTATCACGCATTATTTTCATCGTATAAGTTCAAATATTCCTGTGGGGGTTGTCTCATTTGAGAGGAAAGTTCTTCCGCTGGACAGTAATCATCTTGTGCCTTATGGGGAGGTGGACTTCTGGAGTAAGTCTGCCTTTCCTCTCTGCCACCTCGAGGTAACAGTTGGAACAAAAAAGTGAAATTGTTAGTTAAATTTTACCTGAGCCTGTTTTGTTTTTGTATTATGCAGTTTTGCCTTCTAATACTTCTCAGAGGTCTCTGTGTAAATTTTAGGTACATGATTCTGGCCTCATGGAAGACCATTCTGGTGAAGCTCTTCAAGTTGATTTTGCAAACAAATATATTGGTGGTGGTGCTCTTAATTGGGGCTGCGTTCAGGTATAACTTCCTAGATGTGTGGACCTAATTTTATGAACAACAGATATTAATTTATGCCTGGCAGTGCATTAATTGATCCTGGGGATGTTCATGGCTATACTTAACCATAGATCACAGATGTTTATTAGGTGGTTTATCAGGTGATCCGCATACGCTCTATTTCATCTATCTGATGCAGCTTCATTTATTGTCTCTCTCTATAAAGATAAGTTCAGCAAAGGGCGACAGAGTCACATTTTGTGTTCTTTGGCAATGACATACTTGAGGTTTCCAGATTCTGCCATCTCGTTTTTTGTTGACCTTTAGGCCTTGTTTACTTTAGAGACTAAAAAGGCAAAGAAGTACTTTCTGGAAAATGAATTTTCTTTTTCCAGATGGGTGGAAGATGGATGCGATATTGGAGTTCATAATGAGTCTTAAACATATCATGTGCAGTTCGTTGTCTTATTTGATTGCCTTTAATAGTTTTCTTTTCATGGTCAAACTTGATATGCTGCTCAAATAACATGCAGGAAGAGATACTCTTCATGATCAATCCTGAATTGATTGTCAGCATGCTTTTCTTGCCAGCCTTGGCAGACAATGAAGCTATAGAAATTGTTGGTACTGAAAGGTTTTCAAATTATACTGGGTGAGTATGAACATTTGCCTTGGTGAACTTGAAGTGATACGTATTAGTTGCGATGCTTTTCTTACTTATCGATGTCTCCTTAAGAATTTTGAATTGTAATATCTATGGACTGAACTATGGCTATGAATTTGTGACAAATGCAAGTTTTTCTGTCAGTATAGCTTTTCTCGGAATATTTATAGCGCTTCAATGGGATCTTTTATCCTGGTCGGCAGAGAGATTACCAAACGTCTAGCATTCCCTCACGCTTGGGTACTGGAACAAGGATGTCCACATGAACTGCTGTTGTTTCCTGTGTCAATTTCTGGATATTATGACATGAAAATTTGTTGCAGGCCCTTAAAGACGAGCTGCTTTCACTTCTGTAGCACTATTGGTTCCCTGTCTTAAAAATGAAAATATGGAATTTTCAATTACATCGGATTCAGATTTGGATGTGGACAGCTTAGTAATGTTTACTTCTTTCTCCTTCCTTTTTCACTGAATTGATAGTGTACAATGGAGAACTATAAACAAGTGTTATAGGCTTTGAAGAAAGAAGGTGTCAAATGTAGAAGGTTTATGCATAATTATGTGATTGATTTGAATTTGAGCTTAAAGAGTGATCATTTTAGACATGCTTGTTCTTTATTAGATGTAATTTTGATTATTCAGCTGGTAGGTAGACATCTTTTAAGCTTGTCCGATTTGACTTCACTTTATGATGGCTTCTGAACTGTGCTCTAAACTTGAAGGGGTGCAGGTATGCTTCTTCATTCAAATTTTCTGGTGACTTTATTGACAAAAAAGATACCGATTGCATGGGAAGGCGTAGAACGAGAATTGTTGCAATAGATGCATTATGCAGGCCAGGAATTAAGCAGTATGAATTACAACTCCTTCTGAGGTATGTGGAGTTTTTTCCTCCATGATTTCCAGTCATGGTTAGCTCTTACATGTGTAGGTTGGACAAGAAAGAAGGACAAAGCCATGTCAAATGGAAATCCTCTTATTTTAGTCACTAATTCATTAAATGCCCTCTTTGCTGGGATTTACAAGTAATACACAGATTCAAGAAATAAAGTTTGGAGTGAAGGTTCTATTCAACCAATTTTTTGGGGTGGCTTAAGCTTGGGCACTGTATCACTTGCTCTATTCCAGGGTATCTTTGGGATGGATTTGCTTATTGAATAAGGCATTTAAAAATTCAAAGTCAAATTTATATGAAGAGCGACTTTGGATCAAAGCAATTAGAAGTACCCTTTGAATTGTCTATAAAATTGTGTCTAGCATGTTAAGTCAATCATTTGGTTCTATTGTAAAGTACACTCTAGGGCTCACAGTCAATGAGTAAGTCTGGTCAAACGAGAGTTGAAAACATATCAATGAGAACAAGACGTCTTACTAGACTGTTCAGTTTTGTAGTTGGAGACATCTCTTCCTTGGACCTTTTCCTTTCACTTGTCAAATAAATTTTCATGATAACAAACAAAGAATTAGATTATCCAAGTTTTATAGGAAGTTAAAATGATATTTTAGCTACGAAGGATTACTTAAAACATGATCAACTATAAGACAAGTGAGACTAAGAAGAGTATTGAACAATATCCAAATTGAACAAGGTTCTGGGAACCATGTGCTTCAGCTGAGCTGAAGGCAAATCTCATTTTCTAGCAATTTTTGTCCAAACAAGAATCAATTGTCTTGGAATTTCTTAGAGTTATCCTTTTTATTTGTCCTCCTCGGTTGGTTGAAAAAGAAGTAAAGTTGTGAGAAGATATGAATATGTGGGGATTCACCCAATGATAGATGGGATATTATCTTTCTAGCTTTTGATCGTGGAAAGAAATGGTTTGGCTACTGCTGCTACTGTTTCTTATGTAAGAATTAAGCAACATCTAAAATCAATCAAGGACTTATTTCTTTCTAAGTCATGGATGGAAAGTTCTCCTATTTATACACAATAATAGTAATTTATTTTGACTACAACATCTACAGTATCATGCTGGTTTATAATAAAATTTGATGGCTGTTATGGCGAATCCTAGATGAAAATTTTTGTATTCAATCTATCTTAGTCAAGTTACCGCAGTATGCATATTTATATCAAAACCCATACGTATATTCATGTTTTTAAAACTGTGAGAATTGTTTGTTGCAATCACAGGGAGATTAATAAGGCATTTTGTGGCGCCTCTGATGATTCCAAGTATCAGTTGTATGAGAGGGTCTTCCAGGAAAATTGTTTAGCTGGATTGGTTGATGGCCGAGTCCAAGTCTCAAATCATGTATCTGGGGATGATGCTTTGGTCAGGGATTTTCACATTTTGCAGTATTATTTTTCTCCTTTTGTTAAGTCATTGCTTTTATGTGTAAGTAAATCCAGTTCTACTTATCTGAGGATGTTGTCTGTTTTTGGATACCAGCAGAAAGACCCTGCAACATTCCCAAGAACTGAAAGAGGAGCAGGGGACAAAGAGGTCCCAAATGCCGAGGCTTTAACTCAGATACCTGACGATGAAGACAATATTGGAATTGTGACAGGGAACTGGGGTTGTGGAGCCTTTGGAGGTGATCCTGAGCTGAAGAGCATGATTCAGTGGCTTGCTGCTTCTCAGGTGATGTTATCCTTTTTACTTTAGCAATATCTTGCAATTGCCAGTCATTTTCTTTGACGTGGCAATGCTAAATATGACTGAGCAGGTTTATCTGATGTCTACACATTTAGGAATATACAAAATGTCATGAAGTGCATCAGTATATAACATCTTAACTACGATAAACAAGTATAGTTGGATGATCAATTTGAATTTTTCAAACGGTAGCATGAGGATTCTTGAAGTTTTGAGAATGCAAGTAGAGGACAAGAAGTTTGTTTGTGAATAGAAATGTTTGATCATAACCAAACAGGAACAACTTTTCAGAAAAAAGAAGGATGTGGGATGAGATATAAAATTCAAACATGGGATCAGTTTAAGAACTGTTAAAATAGTTAGTGGCAAACATACTTCATTATAGGCGGCCCACACTTATCTTTTGGTTTATCTTTTGGTCTATCTTTTGGTCTTTTTGATGCATATGGAAAAAGAAGAGAACAGGTAAGCTTACAGTCAATAGCCTAAAGAGGAGAAAGCTTCAACTTTTTTGGGAACCAGATTTTTAGATGGCTTGGCAATCATGGCTGGTCAGGCCAAAATTCTAAGGTTATGTCATTTGGCCATACCATCCCCCCTATCTTTTCTGGACCGCTTCAATTAATAAAAGCACCTTGAAATGCTAGAAAAATTACACGAGAAGAGGTGGATGGATTGAGCAAGTCTAGAAAGGAAATCCATCGTCCAAGCCTGCCTATGTTCACAAACTTTAAAATGAGCTCAACCTAGTTCAACGAATCATTTGAACCAACCCAGACCAGACATTGGAGAGGACAATCAAATCCATTCAGCTGCTATGGTCTGCAGAGAAGACATGAGCTTGTGAATTGGCCCCATCATAGACATTGGCATTGGCTTCGGGAATTTTGTAGTGTAAAATAAACTGAAAGGTTTGATGCTATATTATTATGGTTGTCAATGTGTAGATGAAGAAGCCGAGTACTAAGAGGACATGTGAAAGTGGTTTCTGGCAGCCTTCTTTCTTACTATGGTGGTCATAGTAGATCAATTACCAGCTTTAGTATAGTCAGAATATGTCATGATTAAGATTAAAACGAGGGAGTAGAATGTTGTCATATGCAGATTTCATCTTTGTAGATGTGGAGATTGTCCTATACTTTTCTTTGGCCATAATAGTCTGTTCTTACTTTGCTAAATTTTCAATCGATTCCACTAGTTGATGGAATGTATAGGGCATTGATGTGTCCTTCGAGAATATGATGTGTCAACATTTTTGTTTCATCAGATTCATATCTGTCTGTATTTATTTTCAGGCATTGAGACCTTTCATGTCATATTATACATTTGGCGTGGAGGCATTGCAGAACCTACGTCAGGTACTTTTTGTTATTTCGCATGGTTCAGAGCAATGACAGCAGTTTTTATAAGATTTTTCCAATTTCTGTTGCATTCTTCTGACTAAGAGTATTGATTTTAAAGTGCCTAAAGAATCATGGTGTTGACACCAGCTATTTTCCACAAGCAAAGTTCAGTTTCCCAGCATTTATTTTCCAAGCTTTTATGTAAGGTCATACCCTCGTTTGCTTTTTGGCTGCATTTTGTAGCAGGTGTATAATATCAAACGGGATGGTGTCATTCATATTTTAGTTAGCCTTTTGCCTTCAATTAAGGTTGTTAATTGCTTTTCTTCAACTGCTTGATTTTGTGAATCCCACGTTAGAGGATATCAGCTGTCTCTTTTATTATGTTGAGCAGGTGAGTCAATGGATATTGTTGCACGGATGGACAGTGGGAGACCTTTGGAATATGTTGGTGGAGTATTCATCGCAAAGACTCAAGCAAGAAACTAAGCTCGGTTTCTTTGCGTGGTTGCTTCCGTCTGTGACAGCTGATGATGCCATGACATTTAATGCACTTGATGCTACCTAATTTTCTTTTCTCAGTAGAATTGAAAGGTTTCGTGCATTGTATTTCTATAACTTTTCACTCTGCATTGCTAAGATGTGTGCATTTGTGGAGATTAAGCGAGTCGAAGTTTTTTAGTCTTCAAAGTAGAAGGGTCATTACCGACAAGTAGGAACATGAGTTGTGCTGGTCATAATAAATGAATTATTTCGATGCCCATTTAAACCAATAATCAGCTGTAGCCCGCTATCTTCAATTGGCTAATCTCATCTACATCATCATCAATCATTTTGGTTCGGTTTTCTCATGGGACTCTGCGTCTCCGAAACCCCATGGGAAAAAGTTATGTCGTTGGACAAATACTTTTTTGGACCACCTTGGGGAAATGTTAGGATGGGGAAGACTAAAAGCTCAGGATAAGAGCTTTCGGCATGTTTAATGACTTCTTTCCCTTCCAATTTTGTCCTTACTAGTAATTTTGTACTTCACTCTTTCTCTCAAGAAATGCTGTTCATCTTCTTTAGCCTATCGACTCTCATCTTCTTCAATGTATGGCCTTTATGCTTGCGGGTTGCTGATGTTGCAGCCCGGTCGACTAGGTTGAGGTTGCGTAGGTCAAGGGTCGACTGTCGAAGCCGCTCAGGTCAAGGATCGACACATCATCTATCTTCTTCTAACCTTCGGCAGTGATCACCGAGGTCAGGCGGGCTCGATGTCCTTCGCCCAGGTCTCCATTGAGGTTCACTTTTCTAGGGTCTCCACCTGGTTCATCTTATACAGCGTTGGCTGCACTTGCGACTATTAGGCGAGATCTCAATGTCAGCGACGATGGTCGCCGGCCTCGCAACAGCCCCTAGAGCTCTCGCCTGAGCCGTCCAAGACGATGAACCCTCCAAGACGATGAACGGCAGCTCCCTTTGTTGTTGTTGTTGTTGTTGTTTTTATTTTTTTTACTGTTTTATTTTCTTTTTGCTTAGAAAGCAATCTCATAGAAAACTACAGAAAACTTTTATCTATATGCAAAATCGCGGACGAAACGCAAGATCGACGCACTGTGCACGGTGGGTTGCTGCAAACATGAAAAAGAGAGACAAAGCTAAGCTGAAGTTGCTGTTGCTCCTATCCTCTAGTACACAGTATTGTGGCACTCACTCGAGTGAGAGGATGCAGATTGCGTTAATCCGGCCCTTTGGAACTAAGAACGCTCTTTGCAAATGTAAATTAACATCGATGTTGGAGTTATTCGCTTATTAATAGATTTTGCCAATTGAAGTCAATTTCACTTTAATTTTTCAACGCTTTATCTAGTTTTATATATATAAGAACAAAAAAACAAAAAAATTTATGCTATCCATTGTGGCATAGGAAATCAATTTTTGTTAAAGTTTTATAAGATTTAAAAACGAGGTTTTTCGACTTGTTTGAATTTTTTCTTTAATACAAATTTCACAAGTGTTCACGATGCAATACCCAATATCTCTTAAAATCCATACGAAATGCAAATTGTGACGATTTTCTAAACCTTGAAAGGTATAATTTTTTTTTTCCTATTTTCAATTTTGGCAAAAAAAAAAAAAAAAGATCATGTAGAAAATAAGTTGTCCCATCCCAACATCCGACCCTTCTCTCTCTCTCTCTCTCTCCTAAAAGGCACAGGTTTCTACACGTTCGGAGCATCCCCTGTTCTTCTCTCTCGGCAGGCGAGGTGATGCACCGCTGAATTCCGTACACCTCCAAGCCAACCACCAGCCAGGTGAAGTTCAGTCTCCACTTTCCCACTTGCCTGCAGCTTCTTTCATGCGTCTTCATGTTTTTATCTTCTTGTTCGTTCCACGGCTCGAACGCATGTGTAAATTCCATTGCCCACTTGCCATTCTCGTAGAAAAGAAGCTTTCCCTGCACCCTTCTAATCCCCACTAGTGTTTTTGTGATTAGCTAACTTTGCCCATCTTCAGCTTCGGTGAAGAGGCACAGAGAGAGAGAGAGAGAGAGAGAGAGAGAGAGAGAGAGAGAGAGGAATTACAGAAGCTGAAAGCAGACTTGTGGGACAGAGCCCATTCCCAAGCTCCAGGTAAGAAATTTCAGCGGTTGGTTCCTCGATATTCACTGACTATTTATGATGGCTATGGTCTTTTTTATCTGTGGTCGAAATGATGGCTGTAGATGGTGGGTTGTATTTTCGCGGATTTTACTGCTCTAAAACCTGATAACCAGTTTATGATATATATATGTTATGAGGTTCGTCTGCTGTTATGGTCACTGGGTATGCCTCGTCTGCTGTTATGGTCACTGGGTATGCCTCAGTTCTTCGTGCCACCACCATTTGGGTCTCTGTACTCAGCTTGGAGTTGGTGGTGTGCCAATTAATTATATGATGTGGTTGAGCCAATGAACCTTTTCTTTTTTTATTAGTGTTTTCTCAATACTTGTTGATAGATGATGATATCATGTTGCTGATGTTATACTGATTGGAATTGGCTTTCTGCAGAAATGGCACTCCAACAAGCAAGTATCCTTCATGTTCCGTTTTGCACCCTGAAAGGCAGCAGAACAGTTTCTACTTTACTTTCTAGCTTCAAGACTCCATTGAAGAATACAGAGAGATGGTTTGGTCTCTCCTCAGATATTCTGCATGCACCTCGGCGGGTGCGATTCTTTGGCGTCCACTTAAGTTCTTTTGATGCTTAATTTCGTATTGGTGCTTATTCTTATCTTCCGTGCAAATTAGGGTACGGATATGAAAAACATTGTCGTAGGAGCTTCTAAAATGTCTCAGAATCCCAAATTTATCGGTGGAAAGAAAGAGCGAGATGATGATAGCAGTGATTCTGATTACGAGGAGCAAGACGATGAGGTGAAGGACAATGACCCTTATCTCATGGATCCTGAAGAGAGGCGAGAGTGGAGAAGGAAAATTAGAGAAGTGATCAATAAACATCCTGATGTTGAGGACGAGATAGACCTTGATGAGAGGAGGAAGAAGATGCAGAAGCTCCTGGCTGATTATCCCCTCGTTGTGGAGGAGGATGATCCTGATTGGCCTGAGGATGCTGATGGATGGGGTTTCAATTTGGGCCAATTCTTCAACAAAATCACTATTAAGAACGTTAGGAAAGAAGATGATGAAAATTATGATAGTGAAAATGAAATTGTGTGGCAAGATGATGATTATATCCGCCCCATCAAAGATATCACTACTGCTGAATGGGAGGAAGCTGTTTTCAAGGATATTAGTCCTTTGATTGTTCTTGTACATAACCGCTACAAGAGGTTAGTATTCAGTTCTCATTCTTCATCTTTCCACAATTCTATTGCTTGCAAGCCGATACATGTAAGGCCTTCCAAGCTGTCTAAAAGGTGCCATATCTTCTCTTTTTGTACAGGAAATCAGTGCCACTTTCTTTCTTTGTTGTTTGAGAGAGTACATGATGCAATTTTAACATTTTTCCCCTTTTGGAAGCATTGATAGCAGCATGCACAGTTGCAGTTTCTTTTCTGTCACTTTATGTAGTTCTTTTGTAACGGAGTAGCTTGAGTTGATTTGCTTCCAGTTAAATTATTTTCTGACTCATTTTTGGAGGCGAGGAATTCATTTAGCTAAGTATCTTGGCTTGCAAAACATGAAAAATGCTAGTATCTTGAACTCACTTTTACCAGTGCTATGATTGGTTGAGTTTCTGTTGTGTCTAGTGATCATTTGAAATATCGGAAGACAAAATGTAAATGTACATCTTTTGATTATTGCCTAGATAAGTTTAGAAAAGAAAAGTGGCAAATGATTTGCTTTTAATATGTTTGTTTGGCTACTTTATGTTATTGAAATGGCTGAAGCCCTTGGAGGTAGATAATATGTAGAACTTGGTTGTTTGTCGTGGTCTGGATACACTGTTTGCAACTGTACCATTGCTGAAAGAAACCTTCCTATTGGATATTTGAAATTATTTTTAGGCCAAAAGAGAATGAAAAGATCAGGGATGAATTGGAGAAAGCCGTGCACATAATTTGGAACTGCAGACTACCTTCACCAAGAGTAAGGAGATTATGCCTAATTCCATCATCTATCACCTTTTTAATAGCTTCTGACCTGTTGTTACTGTCCTGTTAAAAAGTGTGTTGCAGTTGATGCTATTAAGGAGCCTGAGTTGGTATCTGCTCTGCAAGTTTCCGTCTTTCCAGAGATTATCTTCACTAAAGCTGGCAAGATTTTATATCGTGAAAAGGGTAACTTACTGCTCAAAAACTTTTTTGAAAGGGTTCTTGCAACATAAATCTGGCCATGACCCTTGTTTGGCTTGTCTACTCAGCTATTCGAACTCCGGATGAGTTTTCAAAGATGATGGCGTTCTTCTACTATGGAGCAGCCAAGCCACCTTGTTTGAATATCAGTGAAGATAGCCAGGAAACAATTCCGTCTGTTTGAATATAGTGTATTCTATATCCACAGTCCAGCTTAGTAGTTCTTAATACCCTTAGCTTTTCTTGCAGTGCATGTCATTGCAGAAGGCTGACAATTTTGATGTAGCACACTCGACTGTTACTGTTGGTTTACTTTTGAACAATTCTGAAGGAAAGCGAGTATCACATAATTTCCTGTTCTGGGTGTCTAACTAAAAATAATATTGTAATACAATTTGAATTGGTGAACATGGATGGGTTGGTCTCAATGCAGTTTATGTGTTTACCTCTTCACCTTTAGAATTCAAATTCTTTGCAGCAGGCCCAATTCCATAAAGGGAACCTTTGATCATATGAGACTCATAAATATCTAATAGCACGCATTCCTCCCAACTATATACTGGCACTCCTTCCGTTTATCTAAAACAAGGTAATGCATCCACAAACTGTTGAAAATATCAGGAATAATTCTGTCCCTGATGTGAATGTGTTGTTTATTTTCTGAATTACATTTATCTGCTTATCTTGTTTATCATAGCTAGTTTTGGTGGTTCTTTAGGTAGTTTTGGTCGCAGGTGACTTCTTTTCCTTTATTAGGAACTGTTCGAGCCTTCAACGTGACTTCTGGATTTTCATACATATCTTTACTTGATCTAGGCTGAATTGGTGGATGAGTCTTAGAGAATGGTAGTGAAGTGTTTTTCTTTTCTTTTCTTTTTTCTTTTTTCTTTCTTCTTTTTAAATAATTGCACTGGTAGAATAAGGAAATTTTCCTCTTCGAAGATAGTAGCTATAACAGGTACGATTTGCATGCTCTCTGCTTCCAGTAACGATGGAAGCACAAATCTTTTGTCCGAACAAAGCCAAGAACACACATGCAAACTTCCATGGTGAATTGGTTCTTACTCATGTTAGTAAGAAGAATCCTGATTGGTCACAGGATCCATGCCAGAAGTTTGATGATGTTGGATATCTGACTGGTTAATTTAGATGTTTCTGCAGTTTAAGGAACCTTTTTTTTCTTGGTCGAATTTTCTGTAGTTAAGGATGGCTATGTAGAAAAATGTCGGGTTGCAATTAAGACTTAAGACCACATATTTGGATATGTGCTGTGGCTGGATGAAGGAAAGGAAGAGATGATATGGAAGATGTCAGAGTAATACAGCCAATAGCGAGGGTGAAAAGTAGGGACTTGAACCCTCTGCCTCTGCCTAAAATGAAGAAATGAGCGGGGGTAAATTCGATTATTTTGATTTAAGAATGAATAAATAATTGCAGAAGGATCTGGGGGACAAGAGGATATCATCAAGAGGAAGGATAAATGTGGCGAATCTGATTCTGATTCTTGGGTAAGTAAAGTGGAAGATCAAGAAGGAAAGAGAATGGGAAGAGAAAAGGCAGCCTTTAAAATGACTAGGACAAGGGCTTCAGGAGACGATGAAGGAGAAGGAGGAAGAGTAAGGAATTGTCTGAGTGAGACAAGCACTGCCGATCACCATAAGAAAGAGTAAGAAAGAGAGAAGGACTAGTACACTGGTGACTTTGACATGGATAACTTGGATTTATTTTGAAGGAACATAAAAGGAGCAGAGCAGGAGGGCTGTCATACCATAAAGTTATGACGACAGGTTCGTTTGATTTGACTGCAAATTTGTGAAGGTGTGAAGCAGTCAAGAAGAGCAATGAAACAATTGAGAGACTGTTCCATCTTGATCACTCCCATGCTTCGTTTTTAAAAGTGCATCGGAATTTATATGCTTTGAATATTATCAGCTCTTTTCATTTGTGCTGCTTGGGTTGTGGGTCTACATTGTGTTACTGCGAGAGCTTAGGGGAGGTTGTAAGACTGGCTGTTTTTTCAGATTCACTGTCAATAGAGGTTTCTGTGGAGGGAATCAAGGAGAGACATGCATTTCGATTAATGACAAGTAGTCATCATTCTATAAATGGAATTGAAGTACAAGAGCATCATTTCATAGCAATGGTCATATGCCTAAAGAAATTCCTCCCTTACGACAGCTGCTTACGGATTTCAGAGTCATTATTTAAGAGTGATAGGACGCATCAAGAGTTGTCATGATGCACAATGACATTGCGTCATATTTTGCCATCATCAGATGAAAATATTAGCTGACATAATGTGGCCTTTATGACTACTATTTAGCTTAAACTGCACTGTGGTTTTGGACTAATTCCTGGACGTTTATTCATTGTGAAGGCCACAGCAGCAGAAGGCCTTGTGGTAATGGAACCGGAAGGCAAAGAGCTGGTAAGGATTGGAGCCATCAAACTTGCAGTCTGATACTCCAACTATTCGCTTCTCACCGCTCCCGACAAAAACAGTGAGGCATTTGCCAGTACTGCCGGAAACCCAAAATCGAAATTCCTGATGGTTGAACTTCTTTGGTGGGTTAATAGATTTCCAGTCCACATCGGCAATGCTTTCGAGCGAATTCAATGACCGCAGGCTCACTTTCCCAAGCTTGTCCATGGTGAGGTAACTCTGTCCTCTGGAGCACTTGTCCATGTAATTGTTGAATCTGTGGGGCATTGGAGTAGGAAATTTGTTAGAAATGGAAGCAACACAAACGACCACCTCGTTTGGTTCAACCTTATGAAACAAGTAATTTGAGTGTAAACATTTGCAATACTGTGATACACATTAACGCCTCTAATCGTGAATCTACTGGATATTCGCATGCAGATATCCCTTTTCTTCTGGCTATGTTTGTTTTATTACCTGTGATAACCAGAAGCTGAACCAGAAGTGGATTGCCAACCATAATAGGCATTGTAATTGGCAGACTCACCACCCAAAACATTTGGGACAGAATAAACTCCTCTGTCGTTGGTGGCGACATAATCAGGTTGCAAAGCACCGGCAATGAGAGTGTTGTCCCAAGCAGTCATGTGGGGGTAGGCTTCACTTGGTGGGCATGTCAACGTTTCGCATTTGGAGCATTGCCTGCACAGAAGCTCGCTCTTCAGCGGTACATATCCAGTGCTGTCAGCAGCCGAGCCACAGATCACCAGAGCAAGCAGGTATAAAGAGAACAGAAAGAAGTTTCTGTGCATGATGGTTGGATTGTTTTCTTTGGCTGGTCATTCTTTTTGGATAGACTTTGCTTGATTATATACACTTCTTTTGTTCTCGAACTCATCGGTTTCGGTCGTTTTCTACCCTCAGGTTCGATCGATTGGGACAAAACATAGTTGTACTTTGTTCCATCTGAATATTTTTTAATTGTTTTGCATAGATAACTACGAAATTTTCAGCTGTATCTGGATTTTGCTACAAGATCTGAGGGACGATTTGTCCCCCACGTTTGATCTTTGGTATACATACACGAAATGTTCTCTTGATATTATATTTGTAATATCTTGAATTCTTGAATCTCACTTCTATGGTCGGAGAACCCTATCGGCTCCCGATGCTTATACATTATTATTTTTCTTTTATCTTTTACGTTGCTTTTTATGTAAACTTAGAATAGGATGAAAAACACATTTCTTTTTTCTCTGCTTTTGCTAAGATAATGAAATTATGTTGCATGCAAGTAAGGTTAACCTTCTCCTCTTTTTGCCAAAATTTTCATTTTTTATTTAACGAGGACTCTTTTTGCATGCATAGCATCATCTATAATCAAAATAATTTGTTTGCATACAGCTTAGGTGCGTATGAAATGAGGTGTAACTTTACGATTCTTGGACAGTTGATTTGGCGGGTTGGCTGTCTTAATGATGTTGGAAGACGGCGACTCTTGTGATACTTCTCTTGTGATTCGATTTTAGATTCAAAATGCCTAATTAATACAAGATTCTCTAATTTCCTTTGGCATCTTGGCACAATGTTGTTCTCGAAATTTGAATTTGAAGGGAAATTAAATGCGGAATATTTCTTGAACATAGGACCAGTTGACGTTTGTTATGTTCTATTGTGTCGGGAATATCTTTGCTTGGATCCGGGTCGTGCAAGTATTCCCCCCGTTACATCGTGCCTGCTTTGACGACGCTAAAAAGATCAAACACGGCAATATATCATAGGAATTTCAAAGACTCGTTAGGTAAAGTTAACCTTTTTTGATTCTTTTTTGGGGGAATCGATTTAGAATGATATGTCCAGCGATAATAAAATGCTGAAGTTTCACGTGATTCGCGATCACAGCTTACATGCCAATTATTATGCTTACTAATTTTTCTTTCTTGGGTAAGATTGTGCTTGCTATATTGCCAAGCAAACAAACAATTAATTTACTTTCTTTTTTTTCTGCTTTGTTACTAGCAGGGGAAAAACAAGGGGCAACCTATGGATACTGATGGGGACAATTGCTACCAACTGGGAAACCCTCGATCTATACAGCCTTAGGCATTTTGAAGTTTAAGCCATCAAATTCAGCTGCAAAACCCAAAAGACTAGAGCATGATGAAATTCAAATCAGAATGCCTAAGCTACTGCGAGCCAAGTCGAGCTCCATCTAGAACCGATCTAATCTTGACTAGTCACAATCGAAGGTCAAAGAACTTACTAATTAGCTCCAGGGGTATTTTTCACCAACGCTGTATGACCGGTCTTAATCCGCGCAAAAAGTTAATAGCAGTAGACTTTTCTCAAGAAAATCACTATGATGACATCGAGGAAATTGCAATCGCGGGATGCTATCGACTTAAATGGAATCGACGTTATCTGGACCACCTTCTCTGCATCATCAATTAAGAATGAACTTTTTTTTTTTCTTTTTCTTCTCTTTGGTCGGAAATTAAGAATGAAGTTTAGGAGGAAGCAGTATTTGGAATGCTTATGAGGCTTCACCTTATTTGCTGGAAAATTCTGCAGCTTCTGCTTGAAGCCGTCCCAGAGAGAAACGCCATTTCCTCTCCTTTATCAACTTATTTCATACATTAATCCAAGAAAAAAAAGGGGAAAAAACCAGGAAAAAGGAAAAGGACTTCTCGTCTCTGTAGCACCCAAATTTACAGACTTGAACAGAGACTTTCATGTTCCTAACACCTTCACCACATAATTAAACCAAACCAGACCAAACCAGAGGAGGAGGAATGAGAGACTGAGAGATTCATCATGAAAGCTACCTAAGCACCGGAGAAACAAGAGAGCACGCTGCGGCTCCTTCTGAACCTCGCCACCTGCTTTGAATGCGGACCAACAGCGTCCTCGTCGCCGCCGGGCGTGAGCCTGAAAGAATAATCTCCGGTCGAGGCGTAACGGCGATGGTGGCTTTGATTATGAATCATCCTCTCGCTCGCAGGCCCCGAATACAAATGGGGCTGAGCCTGAGCTTGAGCCTGAACCTGACCGTTCATGTAGAAGTCGGCAACATTGAACGTCCGAGAAGCAGTGGTCGACAAGCACTCGTAACGGCTCCGGACTCGGTTCCTCTTTATTGCCCTGTACATCATTGGAATCAGACCGTCCATTTGCGGAATTCAACCCTCTCTAACTTGCTCTTTCTGGGTATTCTTGGCTGCTGTTCTTGAAGAGGGAAGAAACCAGAAAAGAACAAGATGGGAGTAGGCAGATTTTGTCAATTTTGTGTTTGGTGGAAATGGGAGAAGGACCATTCCACGATGCTTCTTCAACTTTTCCCCTGATATCTATAAATAGACTGTTCAGAACCGCAAGGGTTATAACAAGTCCAACACGGCAATTTCTTCGATTTTCTTGACTTGAAGCCAGGAGAGCCCCACCACCAAAATAATCATAGGCATTCTTTTTTCGTCTTCCTTGATCCTGACTAATATATTAGACTTCAAAGCTTCAACTTTCGATCACACCCATGTCAGTTCCGTCATCCTTAAGGCTTAAAAAGCAGATAACTTCTATCAGAGATTTAAATCAATTAATAATTTTTTCGCAGGTTCATTAAGCTTTTCGCCCTCTTCCATGAAAAGGACGACGATAATTTAAAGAAAAAGAGCATATTAAAATCGACGACACAGTGCAGATTGATCCAGCCAAAATCATGTGTCTCAAATCTCTACCAAACGTTCTTAGCCTTCCAGGCTCAACTTCACAGTCATGTCCCATTCATCTTCCTAAAGGGGCGACAGTAATTTAAAGAAAAAGAGCATATTAAAATCGACGACATAGTGCAGATTGATCCAGCCATAATCATGTGTCTCAAATCTCTAACAAATGTCCTTAGCCTTCCAGGCTTCAGCTTCACAGCCATGTCCCTTTCATCTTCCTGAAGACCCATATCTTTGCTTCCATTTTGTTATTTAATTTCTTCTCTGGGGTCCTCCTTTTTACCCTCGTTTACGAAAAGGGAAAAAAGTAATCTAAAAAAAAACCGAGAACCAAGTTTGCAAGATTTGATCATAGAGATGTGATCATGTCCGCCAAGCAACAGCAACTCGCGTTTACTGCAGTATAGCGCTGTTATAATAGAATATCAGCACAAGTGCAGGCCCGGCGCTGGGGACGTGGATCGATCAGAACGAAGAAGGGTTTTGTAAAGATTCCATTTACATCACATTAATTGATGAAAATGAGATCAAGTGATCATTAAACTGTTTTCTATTCCTGGGTTCTGAAAATATAATAAATTATGTCCTACAAGGATCGGATCTGATTGCAGTACGCATGCACCAAGAGGGCCAAAGTAACAGCAATTCAACAGGAATAGAATTGATGAAGAGGGTTTTGTACCAGGCTCTGAGTCCTTAATCAGGCGCTTCAGTAGAAAATCCACCAGTTACGATTAGTCCATCCCTGTTCTCAATAAAAATTCCGCGGTTGATGCCTTCCAAACTCTTTCGTATATTATGTGTTCATTTATCCTGTCTATATCAATTAGAAGTTGTTTAGGTTCTAAAATATAAATCATCCAAAATCCATGCTTGTGTTCGGCACGGGCGGTCATCCTCCATGGTCGCTTCTGACTCCTGCTGAACGTATGGACGACTCTTTTGATCCGAGTGGTAGAAATCGGAACATTGCCCCTTGCTGATAACATACTTTGACTGGCAACTTGTAGTTGTTAGGTTGGTAACGCGTTGAAAAGTTACCAATACTTTTACTGGAGTTCCAGAAGTTATTGGATTGTTTCAAATGACCAACTACTTCGATAACTGGTCAAATAATCAAATAACTGTTAGCACTTCAATAAAACTGTTAGCAACTTACACAATACAGACTAAATAACGATGGGTATCTCCATAAATATGCTGGCAATTTACCAACAAATTTCAAGCCGTACAAGTGGCCCGTCAAAATTTGGTCACCAGTAGGTTTTGAAATTTACCAATGCTTTTAAGGAATTATCGGCATGGAATTCACGCACAGAAAGCTAGAAATCTCACGCAAGGTATACATTTCATTCCAGAATTGGATTCTATTTTCGAGCTTTGTCCAAGATGGCAAAACCAATGAACCAGGCAAGACCAAGTGGTGTAATTCAAGAGGGTGATGATAAATGGACTAGCAGTCTGATCTTTCTAATCTAATTCCTGCAAATGGTTAATTTAAGATAAAGCGTTAACAGAAAGCCCACGGTTTGCACATTGAATATTGTTTGAAGGCTTTAATCTGATAAATGTCGACATCACAATCATCATGGATGGACACAGAAGATTGCAATGACCCGTGTGCGATACCAAATGCTGACTAGCTTGAATCAATGTTATAAAAGGGGCAAATGGAGGGAGGCGTCTTCTGGGTTTCCATCAGAGTCCTGATTGGCATGGGATATGCCCATTAGATAAGGCCAACGAAGACAATGATACTCATTTGACAAAGTCAATGTTTGCATAGGATGGGATTGATATATTGGGCAGTCACTCTTTCGGCTGCCTTTTGTGCTCCTTCTAGAGGTTGACCAATTACAATTTCCAACTCCAGACGATGAAGCGGGCTCCGGGATTGCTTTCTCGCCCCATTTGTCTTCCTTTCTCTCTTTCAAAAATCAGTTTATTAATTACACCATGCCACCTTCTCTTTCTCGCATTTTAGTACTCAACAACCAAGTAAAGTTGGGGATGATGAGATGATACACTGAGAAAAAAGGGTCCATATCAATTCATCAATCGCATGATGATTCACTCAAGCACAATGAATTTTTCTAAATTATCAAATTCCGATGTCGCATTTCTTTAAAGATCTCACAAGTGACATGCATGTTCCGTGGCTTTTGAAGCATTCCACGAGTAGCGCATCATTTCAACGATGAGTCCTTTTCGAATATCTGCTTCGTTTCTTGATTTCTTTATTCCTTATTTAATTACATGGGTAAGGGGGCCATCTCTTGCTTATGTAATCCTATTGGCTGTATTATACCTAACAAGTTTCATTATCATTGTGTTCTGACTTGTTCTCTGGCCCAGTTGGAACGTACGATGGTCTCTGAAGTTGTGTCCCTGGGCAAGACAAAGTAAGCGATTGGATGAAGAGCATATGCCTTTCAGTAACTTTGGCCAAAGGACAATCCAAAGCTAACTGCCTTTCCTCCTTTCTCACGAACTTGACCGACTCTGTTTAACTCGTCTCCCGTAACTTCGCAACCTCGAAAGCGATCATTTGGAGTTTCTTGGTCTGATCCTTTTCTGTCCTGTCCTAGATATTCTGGAAAATCAACACCATGTGAGTTGACAATTCATGTTACCGATCGCAATTGTGTCATGTTGACATATTACATGGATTCTAACTAGAACACAGTTCGGTGATCTATCATGACACGATTTCGATACATGAATAGCTAAACAGATTGCAAAATGTGCAACACAAGATAGCTAATCTGTATTTTTCAATAAGGAAACTTGTTAGCAACATTCTTGTGTAAATGCATATAAACATGTGTAAAGCTTAAAATTATGAGATTTCAGACATGAATAAAGAGTGAAACTGCACACCATGTCCATGAGTTCTGTGTTCTGGGTCGACCAGTGCAAACATTAAGTTTTAGTGGGACACAAAAGGAGATGCTTAGCTCCATATCCGTTGCACTCCAACCACATCTTAAAACAAATGCACCATGAGATAGAATTCTGTAACGAACCTTCTCTCATTGAAGGAACGCCTCATTTCTCCATAAAAGAAGTACCCATTTCATAGTTACTGAGATGGACCTTCAAGATTAGGCGTAATTAATCCTTCATAATACAGACTATAAGTTAACCCATCAGTATCATTGATGAAGTGTATTAAAAGTACCACCTATTCTATATAAAGCTAGAAAATTAGGTCGCCATATCTGAGAGGAGATTTGAGGAATTATCATCTGGTATTTGACTCATATATCAACCACAAGCACAGTTCAGTGAATCAGAAGACAATCTGGGGTGAACAGTAGTACCGACCAGCCTATCTTCTTAATTAGCTTTCCACCACAAGACAAGTACAACTAGCATCCCTTATTAAGGACAGTGCATCAACAATGCAAGTTAAACTTCTCCAGATATGAAAAGTTCCAATCCCGACAAGGTATGCAAGCTTGTCTCTTAGACAGCATGACATATGACTTAACCTAATGAAGTTTTCAAGCAAAGCATCTCAAAAGACCAAAAACAATTGGAGCAACTACACAATCAGGAGAAGCAGCGGAATGAAAGATGAAGGAGTTTTTGGATCTTCAGTGAGATAAGGAAAAGACATACAATTAAAGTGCACACAGACTAAGATTAAAGCATAGAACGAGCCAACCCCATCGGCTGATATAATTTCTATCTATCAGGTAATGCAAAATGTGACTACCACCCACTTAAATAGTTGAATCTGCAGAACTGGGCAGATGAACAGAAGGCATCACTTCATTTTTTAGCAGTGTATTTCAAGATTAGAACATATAACCCAAAGCAACTATTCCTAAACAAGTGAAGACATCCAGCAGCACCAGTGCTTTGCAGACATAACAAGTCAAAAAGAGGAGCAAGTTCAGATACCAAATTCCATATGGCTATATCCAGTCACCTTATCCAAGAAAGATTCTGGAAGAAATATCGTGTCACTAACATCAGGCCACATTTTATGCACAGTGTTGGTTAGGAATTGAGTTTAATAACAACAATATTGGATTACCCACCGAATCAGCTAAAATATTTCAAAGTTATGTTGCAGCTGTTGTACATTCTCAGTGCTAGCCTGTACATCAGAAGATGGAGGGCAGCAGGAGAATGAGAACATGAGCTCAGAAAAATGGTTGTTGTTAACAAGTGCCAACAGGGCAGTTTTTAAGTACTTAATATGAAATTCCACTTACAAACCACATATTACACATAACACAAGTAAATCACTGCATAGGAATACTGCAAACTTTCTTTATTTAGCTGCATAACGAGGAGTGCCGTCAAGGCATTCCTTAACAAAACCCGACAAATATATACTATGAAGCAGGTCGATGAACATTTAATCCTGTACTAGCGTTGCTTCACCATGGCAGTTCATGCTTCCATTCTCTTCATCAACTAATTGCGTCTTTAACTTGCTGCTGGTCATACATATGGGTTTCAATCAATCTTAGAGCACCAGGATAATCTGTTTCCACCATTAGGTTAATCTCTTTCTTGTATATGTTTAAGGGACTCTGGATATATTTTCATATGTAAATCACATAGAAATTCCTTCGATTATGCAATGAAACCAGAAGTAAAGGGAAAAGAAGGAAAGTGGGGTTTCCGTTGGTAGTATCTTATGGTTCAGGATTCATTTCAACAAATCATGATTAAGTACTCTCGGTTATTGTTTCCTTAATTGATCATATTCCTCACTACCATTTGGATGGAAGGACAAGATGGGATCACATTGAGGAGTATTTTCCACATTTTTGTCAGACTGTCATTGAACCATCTATAGAAGCAGCCACATAACCAAGTGTTAACTGTACCATTCACCCCCACTCACCTGAATCTCAAAAAGAGGTCCAAAACTATGGGTAAGATCAAACAATGGTATCTAAATTTGGCTATTCCTTAATCATTATTGCTTCACTTATATAACTTGATGCTTTATCCTTCATCTGAAACCAAAAGCACCGTTTTCTATAATTAGTAATGAATTTATAGAACAAAGAAAGAAGTGATACAATTCCAGTCACCAGGTAAGTCACATGGCCAAAAGCACAATTAGATTACAAAACCATAATTGCACAAGGCTACCAAGAGCGGTGTTTTCAACCCCAACATTCAAGATAAATATCTAATCATTTTGACCGAAAAAATTCTAACACGCTAATCTGTCAAATGCGTGTTTTTTGCCATCTTGAATGCTGACAAATTTGAACTACATTTCAGCAATTACAGAAAGCAAATGCATATTGGAATGAAGAAAAAAAGAATTCACCAGTGCTCTTGAAGTGGTAATCTTTAGATTGCATGGAAAGAAAACATCCGTTATGTTAGATTGCAAGTACTTAACCTTGGTCACTAGATGAATGATCCCAATGCTTTTACTTGAATAAGCTGTTCTTGTAGCATAGATTCCAGTCTGAATCACTTGAAGTTGAAGTTAGAAGGCCACCTCCATCAAAGTTTATGGATTCAGCTGATTCGAATTGTTTTTGACGGGAATGCATGTCTTCGACTTTCCGATCATTTTCTTGCTTCTCATCCACAAAATGATTTGAGCCCAAGGCATTGTTATCATTAACATTTTCAGCAGCAGCATTCTGAGTGTTTACATTATGTGCGGGACTTTTATGCAACTTTAGATCAATATTGCTGCCAGTAGCATCCTCATCATCAGACAAGCATTTGCAAAAATCATACTCGTCCATCTCAAAGATCCTACTAACTAAACCATCTCTCCAAGATATCCTCAAATCAGATTGTGATACATTGTCTACACTGGAATTGGAAACCCAATATACTTTGCTATCAAGAACATTTTGAACTTGTGCCAAATCAATGGAGTTGGATGGCATTGCCAGACAATCTAACCGGAAATTTAGATTTGTTGAATCCCATGTAGACATAGAGTAGTCTGGAGATAAAGTGGCATTACTAAAAGATTGAGTCAGTAGATCTATCTCAGAATCTGTTTGATCCTTCCTTCCATGCTGAGCATTATTAACCCACGACAGGCGGAAATATCCGTCTGAACTTGAGTCGGAGTTTGGGGTTCGTATAACATTTCCACTACCCAGCGAGTCTGCATTTGATGGGTCATCCAGTCGATCAAGATTGTAACTCAATTTCCTTTCTTCCTTTAAAGAAAAACCCTTCCAAATAGGGGTCATCTCTGCTGGAGAACAAACATCACCAGTACACTGCGGAGGCTGCAATAATTCATCAAATTCAAGGAGTCCTCTTGAAGAAGTCACCTCAGGATTCCTTCCCCCACTATTGCTATCTGTACCTGTCGTCGTACATGTCACATTACTCTTATTACCAGCATCTGAAGAAAAGACAGGACCAGACGAGGGTGAAGTAAGAGCACAGAGAGCAGACCCTTCCTCTTCAACCCTCTCAAATGGGCATGACTCATTCTCAGAATCATATTTATGCTCCTCATCCTCCTCATTACATGGAGACAACAACCACTGCATCGAAGCTTCGCAAGGTAAAGGTACCGGCGAGATGCTAGGTTTGTCGGCAAGCCGACTAAAACTTTCACCATCACCATTGCCGTGACTATCACTAACGCTAAAGTCCGACTCGTTCTCTCTAACGCTAAGAATCCCCCTAGGCCTGCATTTTCTTCTATCGGCGACTCCCGAAACGACATAACCAGCACCGAAACAAGGATGCGTCCGGGCCGTTCCTCCTGCCGACGCGATCGTCCCAGAGTAGTTCATCAAACCCGACCCGCATTGTATCTCCGGAGACACGGAAGCCAGGATAGGAGGAGTCTTGATTTTGCTATTACTTGAGTTCTCCTCCACATTTCTATCGCCCCCGCACGGCGTCTCTACTACGCCAGATCCCTTACTAATCGGAGTAGAAGTAGCGCCGCCATTTCCAGCCGAACCAAGCTCAATCCGTTCCCGCTTCGATGCTTCGGAACCGGAAGGAAACTCGCCAGCGACATTGCCATCGGCTCCAGAAACAGGAGAGCTGCCGCTCTTCTTGCCAGTCCTGGAAGCGGCCGTTTTCGCAGATTGCCACTGGTAAAGACAAGGAGGGTTCTTCTTGAGCTTCGGCTGCTTGACTGCTCTAGGTACCTCCAAATCGGCCGCCTTCGCCGCAGCGCCGCGATTGCGCTGGTGATCGGACTTCGACGGCCTCGCCGGCGCCGACTTGGGCGTCCTCGCCGGAGCACAGGTCCGACCGGCGACGTTCCTGGTCGAAGAGGAGTGAGAGAGGAAGAACCTGAGGCAACCTCTGGGAGCTTCGATGGAGGCGGCGGTGGTGGTGGAAGAAGAAGAGGAGCAAGAGGAGGAGGCGGAGGCGGAGGCGTGGCTGCTCCGGTCGCGGCAGGCGGCGACGCCGTTGAGGTGCCGCAGCGGGCTCCGGCGGACGGCCGGCGGGGCCGGAGCGCATCTCCGGTGGCCGGACGACGAGTACGACCCCCGTTTCATGGTCGGAGAATGTAGAGAGAGAGAGAGGACAGAGATCTCAGTGAGGTCTGACGGGAGAGAGATTTGATTTGAAATCGTGGAGTTACTTTTGGGGGACATTTTCACCCCCGACATCCTCCTGAAATTACGAAAATGCCGCACGTGGACGAGGAAAAGAAACAAACGGTTAACGGGCGAAAGAGCATTCCAATGGGAAATTGCCGCGTGTCCCGACAGTAAGTGAGCAAGTATCGAGTGCACCCGGGTCATGTGAGCCCGGTCCAAATCAACATTTAGATCAGGTGGACATCTGATCCAAGGGCCCAAGTAACTTAGGGGAGTGCAGCTAAGATTTTGTCTTTGGAAAATGACATAAATGGTTTTTCAACTATGGCTTAATATACAATGCAATTCTCGTACTTTTAATTTGTTCAACGTGATCTAAGCAGTGAATGTGCAATATTATCCATGAATTTTTTATTCATTTGATGCGAAACCTGAATTTTTCATAAATGTTCAATCTAATCTCTAAACTATATAAGAATGTTCAATGTTATCTTTCTATTAATTTAAGTTCAAAGATAATATCAAACATTTTTCATATAGTTCGATCAAATATGTACAAAAAGTTAAAGATTACATTGAACATATAAAAATTCATAGATGACATTGTATATTAAGATAAAGTTTAGGGACTATATTGCGCATTCAATAAAAGCACATGAATGAAGGTGAGGGAATTTTTCCCCAAACCCACATTTTTTACATTATTTTTTCTAGAAAAAGTATATGATCAGTCTTATATATATATATCTAATGAGAGCACTTCTATGTCGTGTGAGTATTTATGTAAATATGATTATAAGCGCCCTCTTTTGGGGGAAAAAGTTCGTAGAGAAGGGTGGGGAAAGAGAACTCCAATGTATGGTGGATCTGAGTGGGGAAAGTATTTTATCTGTTAGACTCACCTAAATTTGTGTGATCAAACAATCACTTTTAGCTCTATGATATGACTGTAATCACTTACAATATTATAAATATCAAAATCACTTACTTTCGATCTGCTTGTTATATTGTGCATCACATTAAATATTTTCTAATAGGGTGGAGACGGAAAGCAATTGACGAGATCAAAATCACATGAATTAGACTTATGATGCTCACTCATCAAAATATTGAAATTAATCCAAATCATTTATCTAAGTTCCGCACAGTTATAGCCACTCTTAGTAGAAAAACCATGGTACAAGCTAGTATTACCAGTTGAGCTAAGACAATTGTTAGGAAAGTTTATTAATTAATATTATTTTCCACAAGGAATTGTTTAGAAAACAATTGAACCTGAACTTGAATTGTCTTAGTGTCACATAATTCATGAGGCTCAACAACAATTGGTAACGTTTTCATGAAACATGAAATCCTAAGAGAGCCATGAGCTCCGATTGTGAATTTTAGTGTAACAAGAAAGAATGATACAGATATATACATACATACATACACACACACACATATATATATATATATATATATATATATATATATATATATATCTTTTCATATCTATATTTTCTTAATAAGATTGCTACAGAAGAATTTAATTTACGAATTCCCATGAATAATGCTTTTTGGGGGGGGAAGGGGGGTTCATAAAGGGTAATGTAGTTATTTTACCATTTTTATGCTGCATAAACAATTACATATATATCTTTACCAAATAAAAAAAAAAACAATCACATATATACCTTTATTACCTTTACCAAAAATACAATTACGTATATACCCACTTCATTGTGAACACGTTCATTCAGGCATTCCCCTTCTTCCGATTGGAGGAGGTTCGAGTCACCGCATGCGCAATTACGTGACTTAAGTGCGGTGTTATGGAAGATGGGTCCTACATTAAGAACCCTTTGCTTTACGTCGCCATTGCCATTTATACAGTAGTCCCCGTCATAAAAAAAAAAACAATTACATATATTATCAAAATCAAACCCCACCCCCGCGGTTCTCTAGTTTTCCTCGATTAACATTTTCCAACGGTTGCTAGAGAGATTAAAATAGGTTCACCGTTTTGCACGTGGATCGGGTAACATCCAGTTCATCGTGGGACCCCTCCCTCCTTCCCTGTCGGCCATCGCTTCGATCGGCCGAGTCATTTCGCCGTAAAAAGATCATCACTTCGTGATCCGTTTCTGCTGCTACTGCTCTCTTCAATCTCAACGAGGCACGCACGCGCTGTCAGTCTGTCACTGGTATCTGCCGTGTCAGCGAAAGACATGGCCACTGCGAAGAAGAAGATCATCATCGACACCGACCCCGGCATCGGTATGTAGAATTTCAAGTACCCCCCTTCTAGAAAGTTTCGATTTTTCAATGGAATCGCCCGATTATGCATCGTGGGTATGCCTCGATTGTCACCGTCGTGAATGGGTTCGACGTCTTTTCAGACGACGCCATGGCGATTTTCGTCGCGCTGCAGTCGCCGGAGGTAGAGGTGATCGGCCTCACCACCATATACGGGAACGTCTACACGACCCTGGCCACCAGGAACGCCTTGCATCTGGTATGTCTTACTTGGGTGGGGCGGTGCGTGATGGTTTACTGCGGGGGGTTTTCGGGATTTCGTATGCTTACTTTTTCTGGTGTCGGTTGAAGGACTGAATTGATTGTACTGTGAATTTTCTGTGGGTCACAAACGTTTCGGCCTTACTTTCTTGGGTTCTTTTTTGCCCTTTTTTATGTGGTGCAGCTGGAGGTTGCAGGACGGACCGACATTCCTGTGGCTGAAGGATCCCATGTGACAATTACCGTATGTACTTTTCTAATCGCATGCTTTCGTACATTGCCGATATAGGATTCAGGGGATACTATTGACCGCTTACTCTCAATTTAGGCTCTTGAAATCGTGGCTTGTCACCTTGACAAAATAATGAGTGGTTGAGATGCATTTGCGGTGGGATGAACATGGTCGAGTAAATGATAGGACCCCAATCTGTAGATATGACCAGGTAGTGGTAGTAGTGTGACACTAGCACATGTGAGGGACCCTTGATTTTGTATGCGTTTTTGGTTACCGTGTGTCTTTCTTCTGGGACTTGTGTGCGTGCAACATATGTGATGGGTTTCCAAGGATAGAAGAGGTTTGCAGGTCCTCTCGTTTTATTTTTTGAGTGTGGGCAGCTCTCATTTGTCATGACTCACTATAGCAAGGAATCTCTTGTTGTCACCATAGCGAGTGTCGACACTAGCACATGTTAGGGACCCTGGATTTTGTATGCGTTTTCAGGTACTGTGTGTGTCTTTGTTCTGGGACTTGTTGCATGCAACATATGTGATGGGTTTCCAAGGATAGAAGAGGTTTGCAGGTCCTCTCGTTTTATTTTTTGAGTGTGGGCAGCTCTCATTTGTCATGGCTCACTATAGCAAGGAATCTCTTGTTGTCACCATAGCGAGTGTCGACACTAGCACATGTTAGGGACCCTGGATTTTGTATGCGTTTTCAGGTACTGTGTGTGTCTTTGTTCTGGGACTTGTTGCATGCAACATATGTGATGGGTTTCCAAGGATAGAAGAGGTTTGCAGGTCCTCTCGTTTTATTTTTTGAGTGTGGGCAGCTCTCATTTGTCATGGCTCACTATAGCAAGGAATCTCTTGTTGTCACCATAGCGAGTGTCGACACTAGCACATGTTAGGGACCCTGGATTTTGTATGCGTTTTCAGGTACTGTGTGTGTCTTTGTTCTGGGACTTGTTGCATGCAACATATGTGATGGGTTTCCAAGGATAGAAGAGGTTTGCAGGTCCTCTCGTTTTATTTTTTGAGTGTGGGCAGCTCTCATTTGTCATGGCTCACTATAGCAAGGAATCTCTTGTTGTCACCATAGCGAGTGTCGACACTAGCACATGTTAGGGACCCTGGATTTTGTATGCGTTTTCAGTTACTGTGTGTGTCTTTGTTCTGGGACTTGTTGCATGCAACATATGTGATGGGTTTCCAAGGATAGAAGAGGTTTGCAGGTCCTCTCGTTTTATTTTTGAAGTGTGGGCAGCTCTCATTTGTCATGGCTCACTATAGCAAGGAATCTCTTGTTGTCACCATAGCAAGTTTATTTTATAAAGCAAGAAAATTCTGTAAGGCCACCTCTTGGTTCTTAATAATTATCACTGGAACTCGTAATTGCTGTGCATCAAATTTGTGATGTTCTTAAACTGTAACTTTGTAGATCTCATACCTAAGTTTGGTAAATTGTGATGGCGTTCTGACTGTGAGCTGATTCTCATGCACTCTTCTAAAAGACTTAAAAGCCAATTCTTTATTCTAAAGAAACATTATCAGTTGTTTGATTTTATCATTGTTTCTCCTAAAGAAAGGTACAAAGCTTCGAATTGCGGATTTTGTCCATGGCGCCGATGGACTTGGCAATCAAAACTTCCCACCACCAAAAGGAAAACCAATAGAACAGTCGGCAGCCACTTTTCTCATTGAGCAAGCAAACCTTTATCCTGGGGAAGTTACTGTGGTTGCATTGGGCCCTCTCACAAATATTGCACTGGTCAGCTTCTCAATCTTTTGTCATGCAAGTTTCACTTGGTAGTAAAGTATCATACTGGTTTTGTAATGGCTTGTTCATATGTTGTCAAATGTATGAGTAATCCAGGCTCTTGAACAAGATCCAACCTTTTCAAAAAAGATTGGGCAGATCGTGCTTCTTGGTGGAGCTTTTTCTGTGAATGGCAATGTGAATCCAGCAGCTGAAGCCAACGTAAGTTGTAAATTCTTCTTTTTCTTGCAAGAGAC
This sequence comes from Eucalyptus pumila, assembly GCA_016097595.1. Taxonomy (NCBI): domain Eukaryota; kingdom Viridiplantae; phylum Streptophyta; class Magnoliopsida; order Myrtales; family Myrtaceae; genus Eucalyptus; species Eucalyptus pumila. The sequence continues at coordinate 4,560,288 of CM027846.1, read as the reverse complement.
AAATATCTAAATTTGCAATGTAAAACCTGAGCAGCTGCCAGAAGTTTTTTGAAGGCTCTTTTTCTCTAATTATCCATGGCTAAGACGTCTGCGTTGCCTCATATTCTTTGCTAATTGTCCCATCATAATGGTGGTGTATGTTGTGTTGGACGTACCTGGTTCTATCTGAAATAGCTTCTAAATGTCTGTTTTATTGTTTGGGGGTGGAGTGACTTACCATTCAAACCTGAAGTAATTTGAATGGCTCAGGCCCAGAGCTTTAACTCTCCTTCTCATTCTTGTCCATCTTTGACTGCTGATCAGATTTTTGGCGACCCAGATGCTGCAGACATTGTATTTACCAGTGGAGCTGATGTTCTGGCTATAGGAATAAATGTAACCCATCAAGTTGTTTTGACAGGTAAAGTCAGCTAGTGTTAAAATTTGCTAATAGTGCACATGTTTTGATGGACTTAAATAGAGATTTAGCATAGATTATGCAGAGATAATGCTAGTGATTTTCTAGTGATTCTTTAATCATTCTAGTTATAAGTAAAGCATCCTATCTGCCGAAGGAACAAGAAAGGAAAACACATTCAGCTGGTCGAGCCCGAAATTCGTCGGCTTTGCATCGTCGCCAAGCAAGTCTTTCTTGCTCAGCCCAATCTCCTCGAATTAGAAGCCCCCATCAACATCTGTGGTAATCCTACGTTCTTTCCTTCCAATCTTTTTGTTCGATTGCAGCCAGGGTATGCATAATGTGTTAAGGTCGAATAAATGATCATGGGGATTATGGGCTTTTCTTTGTTTGTGATCACGCGTTTTGAGACTGAATCGGATGAAAGATCATGTTGGGTTGTGCCGTGTTCAAAGACATCTTAATCAGAAAATGGCTAATAAGTTTTGAGTCGACAAAAGAAGAAGCAAGAGTGGAAGGATCTCGAGTAGAAGAATAAATGAACCCCATTTGGTTGGATTGGCCCTGTCAAACCTCGGTGTTTATAAATTTTCCAAGTTTTATCCTTTGAAATAATGCATTTCGTTTCGAAAACCCTAATAAGTGACATTGTTTCATTCGAGCCTCGTGTTGCAGAAAAAGCTGCGGAACAGCAAAATTTTCTGCAGTATCTCAGCCATTTCTCTGACTTTATGAACCTCAATCTTGGGCAACAAGATAACATTTCTGGATGCAGTTCAGAGCATCGCTATTGTATCTATCAGAAAACACGTTTTTCCCAAAAACTTGAAACTAAGAGGAAATGGCCTAAATATACATATAAGGTACCTCCTAACAAGGTATGCTAGATGTGTTGAAGAAATTTTAGAAGTACTTGTTTGCCAGAATGACAAGAACGTAAGTACTAGAGTGGTGTCGGGGGATACTAGATTGTTCGAACGGAAGCTAGTTCTGCTGATGTTCATGCCGGTCAGTACAATGAACATGGAAATATGCATACAACCAAGCGAACCCTTGAGGGCAAGGGCTTCGGTTCTGCTTCTTTCTGGTGTCGATCCTCTTATGACGGCTCACATAGTATGGACTGTCTGATAGCTCGAATCATCTTGCGTTGATTTCTTGGCTTTAGTTTATAAAATGACTTCATAAATGATTTTGTTCTCTTACATTTCCAGGTGACATACATGGACAATACCCAGACCTACTGAGAATATTTGAAAGCGGCGGTTTCCCACCAGATTCAAACTACTTGTTCCTCGGAGACTACGTCGACAGAGGGAAGCAAAGCATAGAGACCATCTGCCTCCTCCTTGCCTACAAAATAAAGTTCCCGGAGAACTTCTTTCTCCTCCGAGGGAACCATGAGTGTGCCTCCATTAACCGGATCTATGGCTTCTATGACGAGTGCAAGCGTCGCTTCAGCGTCCGTCTGTGGAAGATCTTCACGGATTGCTTCAATTGCTTGCCAGTGGCAGCAGTGATTGATGACAAGATCATTTGCATGCACGGTGGACTCTCGCCGGAGCTTGTGAACTTAGATCAGATCAGGGTTCTGGAGAGGCCCATGGATGTGCCGGACCAGGGGCTATTGTGTGACCTACTTTGGGCGGATCCTGACAGAGAGATCAAAGGGTGGGGCGAGAATGACAGGGCGTTTCCTACACTTTCGGCGCCGACAGAGTGGCAGAGTTCCTAAGGAAACACGACCTCGATCTAATATGTCGTGCTCACCAGGTCATTTTCTGTTTTCCTATGGATTGAAATTCTTTCTGTTCAATCAACTTGTGTTCACATGAAAGCGTTTTTTTTTTCTTTTCTCAATTTCAGTATATCTGAGTGTGTTGCAGATTCTGTCTTGTAAGAGCTTGTCATATGCATAAAACTCATTCCGGTTTTGGTACGCCGTAGTACAAAAACAAAAGAAATACGTGAGAACAGCACATTCCATGGGAGAGTACTATTGTACATGAGATTTTTTGAGCAAACAAACAGTTATCTCTGTCAAATTCGATCAAAACAAGGAATGCATTGGTAATGCCCGTCAGTTGTCAATGAATCGTTTGCTCTAAGGAGACGATGTTGCTAACATTTTGGCTGAAATATTTTTTGCAGGTGGTTGAAGATGGTTACGAATTCTTTGCAGACCGACAGCTGGTTACCATATTTTCAGCTCCTAATTACTGCGGGGAATTTGACAATGCTGGGGCGCTAATGAACGTGGATCCGAGTTTGCTATGCTCGTTTCAGATTGTCAGGCCATGGGGTTGAGGAGGAGTGACAACTAACGAGCAGAGGACATTCAAAACTCATGGACTGATTAATTATACCTAAGCTTCCTGTCATTTCCAAATAGGAATGAATGCATAGGGGGCAAAAATTTGTGACTAGTGACACTGATGGCTTTAAAGAAGGTTGAGCTTAAGCTCATTTCAGGTTTGTGTTTATAGCGGAATTTAGCAGATCATTCAAATACTAATGGTGTAAATCTAGAGTTGAATCTTGCAAGGTGGTGTGAGTGATGTCTTCTGCAACTTCATGTACATCCATAAGAAATGACAATGAGGCCAGGTAGACAATGGTTTGATTGTGTAAATGCCTATCTAGCAGTGTTCTTCGGTGTTTCTGCGATCCTCCGGCAAGGTGGAAATAATAGACATGCGATCGACTCCATAGGATTCACTGAGTGATAATGCGTTTTGGTTTGGATGTGCCGGATTTCATGCTTGAACGACAGAATCTTCCTCTCATACTACGCCGTCTGTGCATCGATTTCTTTCCTGGTCTGTTTGATCTGGACTTTGTCATCAGCCAAGTACAGTGTCTTCCATGTTTGCACTTTGTTGAATAAACGCCTTGACTCTGGTCGAACTCATCGATTGCGAATAGTCAAAAGTTAAACACAACGGTTAATGAGATCAAAGTTTTGTAACTTGATTTCAAAATCCACTCAACCTCTCGTAAAGGGTATCCAGAAAGAGTTTGTCGGTCGAATAATAGGTATGACACAATACATCTCATGTCATTGATTTTGAAAAAGCCAACGTGTTCATCATGATTAAATTAACAAAGATCATATACCTTCAAGTAGAGCTCTGGTAAGATCACAGTTTAAGGCAGACAGAAATGAGAACCTTAGCGAAGTTGAAAAGAACATAAAAATAAAGCCCAACAAAGAACAAGTATCGTCAGAGACAAATGAAAATGACACAAGATCTGATAAATCTGAATTGACTATTGAGATCAACGAAGATCATTGTAAACACGAGCGGCAAATAATGATGGACGTCATACGATTATTGAAAGGACTTGATTTCCACTTTTTGAAAAGAACGAATAAATCAAATTAATTGAAAAGTTTAGGATTCGGCTGCATTACATATACAAGATTTAGGACTTCTGGTACAAAAATAGGGAAAAGAATCTACTCACAAGGTGTCCAGTAGAATGCATTGTTTTCATGAATACAGATAAACATTAACAACAGGGAGAAACGGATCGAAGAAAGCGTCTTAAAAATAGACATCGAGAATCGACAAAGCATATAAATGGACATTATAAAGCATATTAAAGCATTTTTATTCTAATTATCGGAAGAAACGAAGAGGAGTTCTTCTCTATATAAAGTCTTACACTTCACTCAAATTATCTGCAACAGAAGAAAAGAAAAGAGAGAAAGAGCTGGCAAGAAAAGAAAAGAACGAACATGGCTATGGCTTTCCTTCATCGATTTGCGCTTGTGCTCCTTGGTCTCCTTCTCGTATTCAACTTTGTCCGGGGTGATCCAGATACGACCCTGATAAACAAGATTTGCAATGGCAACGTTTATGGAAGCGGTGATCTTTACGTGAATAGCGTATCGTACATCCTTGAAGATATGGCAACTGTGACGGCAAACCACCCTGGTTACGATTACTACACCAACTCTCCTTACGCTGAAGCAACAGCCTATGGCCATGCTGTTTGCAATGCAGTGCTTTCGTTCACTGATTGCGGTACTTGCGTGAGCTCTGCGAAGAGTCAGACACTGTACAACTGCCCGAATAGCATCGGGGTTCAGATGCAGCTTCAGGACTGTAGGATGAGATATGAAAATTACCCGTTCTGGGAATAAAGAAGAGGTCTCAAATACTTTCGTGTCCGGCGTTTTCCTTCAACTTTTTTCTTTTTCAATTATCAAAAAGAGCAATGACTATCTATGTTGTGGAGATAGTGAAAGCTTGTTTATGAATAAAATGCTTGGACATTTGTTTTGTTTCAAGTACAGTAAATTTTCAGGATATGTGATGACTCTTTTAACTGGTTCTGTTAAGCTAAATGAAGTACCACGCCATCTATCTCTTTTTTTCCTCAAATAATTACTTCGTGTATACCGTATTGACTATTGCAAAACCGTAAGCTTTTCTTCTCTTAAAAATCTCCGCTCCTGCGGGAACGGAGCACTGGGTAGTTTTGAAAAATCAAGAGAAGGTCCCAGCTACCAGACTGGTACATTTGATCTTCGTTCCTGTATGAACAGACCGGCACCTAGTTTCACTTTCATTTCATTGGTAGCTAAATATAGCGGTCGATTCATGAAGTAAATGAGGAGTTAAAACTAGTAAAGTGGTGTGAATAGTGCCTTATGGAACTTCGAAAAAATGAAAGTGAAACTAGGTAGTCGATGGCATGATTGTGAATGTATATCTAGCAATGATACTTCATTGCTTTTGAGATCCTCCTGTTGAGGTTATCCCGCATTGATTATGAAAGGGGCTGGTGGTCGGTTTATTAGTATAAGGAAAATTTTTATACTTTGAACTAACTTTTGAGTTAAGAAAGATCTAAAATCATCAAAGCCCACTTGCCAACAAGCCTGAGAGTTACAGGTTGTTGCGTCTTGGTTTGGTTTGGATACAGCAAATTTTTATATTTTAATGATAGTCTTCCGCTCAAATTAGGCCGCTTGTGCGCCAATTTCATTATCGATCATGGTGCAATCCAGACTTCGTTATTGGCCAAAGTTCTGTGAGGGGTGAATGAAATAAAAAAATTCAATAATTTGATTACAAAATCCACATCCATAAATGTTACTCAAAGTGAGTTTATCCATCAAACAATACCTATGACACAAAGATCTCAAGTCATTGATTTTGAAGAAGCAAATACATTTATCAATGATCAAATGGAAAATTACCCAAAAAATCATTAACTTATTATGCGGATTCTGTACTAAACTTTTCAATTTGGCAATTTTCGTTGGCAATTGTTGATTTGAACATTGTCCATCCCATGGTATGTAGTCGATATTAAAGTTGAAATTTTTTTTTCAGAATTTTTTATAAAATTTTTTGATTTTTTTTTCCCTTTGTCTTTTTTTCTTCACTATGGGCTGGTGAACCTTCCTTTCTACAAATGAATACGAAAGAGGAAAGGAAGAAAAGAAATATAATAAATTATAAAAAATAAAAAAATTTAAAAAAAAAATTCAAAAAATTGTCCATATTGGGTTGGCGTTTCACATAAGGCGACCAACGTTCACATCAACGCAGTTTACGGCCAAAATTGACGAAAGTATTACATTGGCAAATTGATAAAAGATTTAGCATTAAATTGTCCAAATTAAAAAGTTTATGACTGAATTGACAAATATAATATATCTTGAAGTTGAGGTGTGGTGATATCAACAGTTCAAGACAGAAAAGAAATATGAAAATCTCATCGCATTTGCAAAGAAATTAAAGGGGAAAAAAAAGCCTAGCAAGGAACGCGTATTGTCATAGATATAAGAAAACGAGGCAAATCGGATGAATCCGAATTGAATATTCTGTTCACCAAAGATCATTGTAAACACGAGCGGCAAATGATGATGGACGTCCAAATATCATCACTTTTGTTACGAACAGATCTTTTAGCCAATTCAGACTAAGTCATATCTGTCCAGTTTTACAATCCATGGCGAAACGGATCGAAGAAAGCATCTTAAAATTGGACATCCACCATCGACAAAGCATACGAATGTATATAATAACCTATTATTAAAATTATCGGAGGAAACAAAGATGAGTGCTTCTCTACGTATAGTCTTACACTTAACTCAAATTATCTGCGAAAAAAGAAAAGAAAAGAGAGAAAGAGTCGGTAAGAAAAGAAAAAACGAACATGGCTATGGCTTTTGTTCGTCGATTTACCTCACTCTCCTGGGTCTCCTTCTGGTGTTCAACTTTGTCCAGGGCGCTCCGGACAAGACCCTGGTAAACAAGATTTGCAATGGGAACGTTTATGGAAGCAGCGTCCCTATGCGAATGGCGTATCATATGTCCTTGAGGATCTAGTGACCGTGATGGCGAACCACCCTGGCTACGCTTACTACACCCGGTCTCCTTATGTTGAAGCAATGGCTTATGGCCATGCTCTCTGCAGTACATTGCTTTCACTTACTGATTGTGGTACTTGCGTAAGCTTTGCGAAGAGTCAGATACTCAGCAACTGCCGGAATAGCATCAGGGTTCAGATGCAGCTTCAGGACCGTGGGATGATGAGATATGAAAATTACCCGTTCTCAGAATAAAGAAGAGCTCTCGTATACTTTTGATCCAGCATCTTCCTTAAACTTTTTTTTTTTTTCAATTATCAAAATGAGCAATGACTATCTCCGTTATGGAGGTAGGGAAATCGTGTTTCTAATAAAAAAAGCTTAGACATTTGTTTTGTTTCAAGTAGGGCAAATTTTTAGGATATCTGATGACTCTTGTACTTGGTTCTGTTCAACTAAATGAAGTACCACACCATCCATTTTTTCCCATTTAATCATTACTTCGTGTTCACCGTATTGACCATTGCAAAACCATAAGCTTTTCTCCCCTTGTCTCCGCCCCTGCAAAAATGGATCCTTGGACAGTTTTGAAAAGTCAAGAGAAGGTCTCGGCGCCATTTACCAACATGATCGGTGTCAAGTGAAAATGTAGCAACGTATGCAATCGAGACCTCCTAGCTACCAGACTGGCACACTAGATCCTCGTTCCTACATGAGTAGACTGGTACCTAGTTTCACTTTCGTTTCGTTGGTAGCTAATTGTAGCTGTCGATTCACGACGTAAATGTGGAGTTGAAACTTGTGAGGTGGCTTGAAACACGAACATCCAAAAGAAATGAAAGTGAAACTAGGTAGACAACGGCTTGATTGTGTAATGCCTATCTAGCGATGTTACTTCGGTGTTTTTGTGATCTTCTTGTTGAGATTGTCCCATATCAGTTGTGGAAAGAGCTGGAGGTCAGTTTATAAATGTGATGAAAAATCTTATCATTTGAATTATCTTTTAAGACCGCACAATACTGATATTGGAGCCTAAATTATTGACAAGTTCAATAGTCATATGGGAGAGTTATGACTTGTTGACAAGTTTGGATTCAATAGTCATATGGGAGAGTTATGAGTTATCGTGGCTCCGACCCAGACCCAATGTATAAGAAGGAGATTGTTGTGGCTTACCCAGACCCAATGTATAAGAAGGAGATTGTTGTGGCTTCGACCTAGGCCAGATGTATATGGGGGAGATTATTGAGATTGTTAGAGTTGTTGCTACTTAGACTTAGGCTCGATATCTAAGGGAGATTGTCGAGGTTGTCTCACAGTGGAAAGGGCTAGTGGTTACTTTATAAGAGTGAGGCCCTTTCGAACTAGCTTTTGGGGTGAGAGATACCCAAGACCACCCAACACTTTCGGTGATGAATGGAAACATTAAACTGGCAGTCGATTCTGAAAGGATTCACTAGATGATTAAGCGCTTGGTTTAAATACAACAAATTTCTTATTTGAATGACAGTCTTCCACTCAAATTAGGCCCGCTTGTGCATCAATTTCGTTCCCGATCATGGTTCAATCTAGACTTCGTTATTAGCCAAATTTCTGGGGAACATATTACTACAGCGTGCCAGCCATGTTTGCAATTTGTTGAAAGAGGGGCTAGACTTTGGCCAAAGTGCATCAATTGTAAATGATCGAAAGTTTATCATAACGGGTGATCCAAATCAAAGGTCAATGATTTGATTACAAAATCCACATCCATCAAGGTACCCAAAAAGAGTTTATCGATCAAGTAATACCTATGACACAATATATCTGATGTCATTGATTTCAAAGAAGCAAATACATTTATCATGATTAAATAGAAAATTACCAAAATAGTTATAAACCTATTGTATGAATCTAGTCCTAAACTTTTTAATTTAAACAATTTATTCTTAAAACCTTTTTGCAATTTGTCAATGTAGTACTTCCGATCAATTTTTGCTGGCAATTGGTGATGTGGATGTTAGCGTCTTATGTGGTATGATCGACGATGTTGACGTTTTCTTATGCAATTTTTTTTTATAACTTTTTTCTTTTCCTTTTTCTTAAATGTGGGCCGGTGACCCTTGCTAGTTGTGGGTGAGGGCATGCGGTCCTTGTTGGCCCACCTCGACTGATGAGGGCTTTGCAGCCTAGCTACATATGAATAAAAAAAGAGAAAAGAAAAGAAAAAAAAGAAAAGAAAAAGAAATACAATAAATTATAAAAAAATAGACAAATTTTTAAAATTTAAAAAGATTATCCCTATTAGTGTGGACCATTCCACGTACGATGCCTAACGTTCACATCAATGATTTTAAGCAAAAATTGGCAAAAATGCTACATTGGCGAATTGATAAAAGGTTAGGGATTAAATTGGTAAAAATTAAAAAGTTTAAAATTGAATTGGCTTTTGTATAATAGGTTTAAGATTTTTTTTGAAAATTATCCCTGTTTAAATTAACAAAGATAATATACCTTGAAGTGGAGGTGTGGTAATATCACAGTTCAAGACAGGAAAAAAAAATGAAAATCTCATAGCATTGGCAAAGGAAATAAAAAGGAAACGCTTAGCAAGGAACATTTATTGTCAGAGACAAAAGAAAACGAGGCAAATCGGATGAATCCGAATTGAATATTGAGATCAACAGAGATCATTGTATACACGAGCGGCAAATGATGATGGACGTCCAAAGATTTTCGATTTTGTTATCAACAGATCTTTTAGCCAATTCAGACCAAGCCATATCTATCTGTCCAGTCTTAGAGTCCATGGCGAAACGGATTGAAGAAGGCATCTCAGAATTGGACATCCACCATCGACAAAGCATATAAATGTATATAATATCCTATTTTTCAAATTGTCGGAGGAAACAAAGATGAGTGCTTCTCTATATATAGTCTTACACTCAACTCAAATTATCTGCGAAACAAGAAAAGTAAAGAGAGAGAGAGTTGGTAAGAAAAGGAAAAAAGGAGCACGGCTATGGCTTTTGCTCGTCGATTTCCACTCACTCTCCTTGGTCTCCTTCTAGTGTTCAACTTTGTCCAGGGCGGGCTGGACACGACCATGGTTAACAAGATTTGCAACGGCAACGTTTATGGAAGCAGTGATCCCTATGCGAACAGCGTATCGTATGTCCTTGAGGATCTAGCGACCGTGACGGCGAACCACCCTGGCTACGATTACTACACCCAGTCTCCTTATGTTGAAGCAACAGCTTATGGCCATGCTGTTTGCAGTGCATCGCTCTCATTTACTGATTGTGGTACTTGCGTAAGCTCTGCGAAGAGTCAGATACTCAGCAACTGCCCAAATAGCATCGGGGTTCAAATGCAGCTTCAGGACTGTAGGATGAGATATGAAAATTACCCATTCTCAGAGTAACGAAGAGGTCTCGAATGCTTTTGATCCAGCACTTTCCTTTTAACTTTTTTCCCTTTTCAATTATCAAAATGAGCAATGTCTATCTCCGTTGTCGAGATAGGGGAAGCTTGTTTCTGAATAAAAAGCTTGGACATTTGTTTTGTTTCAAGTAAAGCAAATTTTTAGGATATATGATGACTATTGTACTCGGTTCTGTTCAACCAAATGAAGCACCGCACCATCTATTTTTCTTTCCTTTAATAATTACTTCGTGCTCACCGTATTGACTAGTGCAAAACCATAAGCTTTTTTCCCCTTAAACGTCTCCGCCCCTGCGGCAATGGAGCACTGGATAGTTTTGAAAAATCAAGAGAAGGCCTCGGCACCATTTGCCATTATGATCGTGTCAAGTGGAAATGTGGCAACATATGCAATCGAGACCTCCTAGCTACCCGACTGGTACACTCGATCCTCGTTCCTATATGAAGAGACCGCTACCTAGTTTCCCTTTCATTTCATTAGTAGCTAAATGTAGCTGTCGGTTCACGATGTAAGTGTGGAGTCGAAACTTGCGAGGTGGTGTGAATAATGCCTTATGCAACTTCATGTACATCCAAAAGAAATGAAAGTGAAACTAGGCAGTCGATGGCTTGATCGTTTAATGACTATCTAGAAATGTTACTTCAGTGTTTCTGTGATCCTCCCATAATGAATGGAAATAATAGACTAGCAATTGACTTCAAAGGATTCACTGGATGATCAGGCACTTGATTCTAATACGATAGATTTCGTGTTTGAACGATGGAGTCTTCCCCTCAAATTATGCCCCTTGTCTATGCACTTGACCCAAAAAAATAAAAAATAAAAAGAAAAGAAAAGAAAAAAGGCCTCTTGTGCATCAATTTCATTGTTGGTGGTTCAATGGAGATTTCGTTATCAGCCAATTTTTTGGGAACACATCACCAACGGGAAAAGTTCAAAAAAGTCATAAATCTATTACATTAATTCAATTCAATTCTAAACCTTTCAATTGGACTTATTTAATTCTAAATTTTTTTATATTCGTACCAATTGACTCGTTCAAGCCAATTTACGCCAGAAAGTGCTAACATGGACACTAATTATCTTACGTGACACGATTGACGTTGACTACATATTTTATTTAATATATTTTTTGAATTTTTTGAATTTTCCTCTTTTCCTTTATCTTTGTTTTCCTCTCCTTTGCTTCTTTTCTTTTTCCTTTCCTTCCTTTTGTTTTTCCTTTCTTCCTGCTAAGGTTGTGGGTTGGGGTGAGGACTAATGAGGGCTGGGCAAGGCTGCCTTTTGCTAGATCCAGCGAGGGGAACCTCACCAAAGGTTGACGGGGTTAGCGAGCGTGAGGACGCCCTCACCAGCCTTGCCTGGCCCTTGCCGCAGTGTCTCGTCGCCAAATTTGGCAAGGGGTGGCCTCGTCCAAGTGAGGTTGGCCCTCATCAGAGGGCTTCCTAGTGCCCGCCAACCCTTGCTGGCCCTTGACAAAGGCTGATGAAGGCCGGTCTCTCCTATGGCCGATGAAGAAGCCACAAAATACAGATTGCCGGTCAATAGATGGCAATGGCAAAGAATCTAGTTTGCAACCCTCGAGGTTGGTGCAATTAGTCGGAATGTTGGAGTATTTTCAGCTCAAGAACTAGTAATTATCCATTCGAATTTTACACATCACATGCAAAATTCTCTTAGTGAGGGTTACCTACACGGGCCACAAATTTGGACATAAAGGATCCACGGGGAACGCGAAGATGTTTTATGTCTCTAGATAGTTAATTTCTTCCTATCGGTGCCATTGGATTACAAAAAAATATTGTCGGGTTGTTATTTTTGATAATGTCAAAATATTTATCACGATTAATGAAAAAGTGACTGTAAATGCTGAAATCAAGTTTATCGGTCAAATAATAACTATGACATAATATATCTCATGTCATTGATTTCAAAGCAGCAAGTCTGTTATCACGATTAATTGAAAAAAGACGACATACCGTGAAGTGGAGCTCTGGAAATATCATGGTTCAAGACTACAAAAAAATGAAAACCTTATCGAAGTTGAGAAGAAGATAAAAGAAGACCCTGACAAGGAACAAGAATTGCCAGAGACAAATGAAAATGACACAAGATCCAATAAATCTGAATTGAATATTGAGATCAACAAAGATCCTTGTAAACATGAATGGCAAATAAGGATGGACGGTCACACAATTATCAATTTTATTGTCATGCCATTTTGATTTTGGCACTGGCAAGTTTACTGAGAAAATTACAAAAAAATTCACGAACTTATTACACTCGTAGCAATTCAGTCATAAACCTATTCTACTTTAGTGAAGAGGCATCTGGGAAGAGCTTCAGAATAACCACTCTGAATGCCCAAGTCACTGTAGAGGAGAAGAGAGAACTTGAAGGTGAGTTCAAGTGACCCCGTGTCCCTATGAATTACCAGGGCCTCTATTCATGCCTAGGAGGAGAATCGGTTTATGGAGTCGCTCATGCTAATACCCAGCCTTTTAACTAATCTGGTTCAAGTCAATTTGCCAATGATACGACGGACCAGGTACGAGGTGGTGGCATCGCGAGTACTCCGTCAACAGATTTTTCAGCCAATTGAAACTGAGCCATATCTCTCCAGTCATATGTAGGGAAATAGATTTACTCACGAGGTATCTAATAGACGGCATTCTTTTCATCAACACAGATAAAACTTAACTACATGGAAAAACGGATCGAAGAAAGCATTTTAGAAACAGACATCCAGGATCGACAAAACATTTTAATGGATATTACAATCTATTATTCAAACTAGCGGAGGAAACAAAGACGAGTGCTGCTTTATATATAGTCTTACATTCGACTTAATTCAGATGCAGAGAAAAGGAAGAGTGAGAGTTGGTCAGAAAGGAAAAGAATAAACATGGCTATGGCTTTTCTTCATCAATTTGCTCTCACGCTCCTCGGTCTCTTTTCCGTGTCACTTTTGTCGAGGCGATCCGGACGTGGCGACAGTAAACAAGATTTGCAACGGCAATGTTTATGGAAGCGGCGATCCGTATGCAAACAGCGTATCATATGTCCTGGAGGATATGGCAACCATGACAGCAAACCACCCTGGCTATGATTACTACACCCCTTCTCCTTATGCTGAAGCAACAGCTTATGGCCATGCTGTTTGCAGTACAGTGCTTCATATACTGATTGCGCTACTTGCGTGAGCTTTGCGAAGAGTAACATACTCAACGAATGTGGCAAGAGCTTGTGGGTTCAGATGCAGCTTCAAGACTGTAGGATGAGATATGAAAATTATCCGTTCTCGGAATAAAGAAGAGATCTTGAATACTTTCGGTTCAGTGTTTTCCTTTTCAATTATTAGAAAGAGCAATGACTATCTCAGTTATGGAGAGAGTGAAAGCTTGTTTCTGAATAAAAAGCTTAGACATTTGTTTTTGCTTTAAGTACCGCAAATTGTTAGGATATGTGATGGTTCTTGAACCTGGTTCTGTTCAACTAAATGAAGTACAACATCATCTATTTTGTTTTCCGTTGATAATTGTTTCATGTACACCATATTGACAATTGCGAACCCTAAACATCTCTACTTCTGTGGGAAAGGAGAGTTTCATAAAATCAAAGAGAAGTTCATGTTGCCGTTTATCGCTATGAAGTGATGTATGACCGGTAAATTGGAACTTCATTCCTATATGACCAGATAATTTCGATAATATTAAATGAACCGAATTGAAGAAGAAGTAGGTGGTAGAAAAAAAAGTAGTTTTTGTGCAACTTGTCATAAATGTGCAAATTTAAATCAGGAAGATTTCGTGGGAACGAATAACCAACTCGCCATGAATAGGGAGGGTAAAGTAATACTATAAGCAACCCAGCATAGTGCATTAGAATTAATTTTAGCAAAACAACTTCTCCTATGCTTCCCGACTGGTCGAACTACATAGATTCTGATGCAGTTAAAGGGGGAGTTAAATTTTGTAGACAATACTGACAAATAAAATTCACTCAAGTTTCAACTTGAGAGAATGTCAACGTTATACACAACGTTGTTTTTAGATAGGCCCGTTAAATGAGTGGGTCAAGTCGGATTTGGGTTGGGTCAAATATGGGTTGACCCATTTTTGACCCATTTAACCCGTTTTGACCAATACTCATATAATGTAAATCAAGTGAAATACCTGACCCAACTCATACCCAACCCAACCCGTCTTGTTAAAACCTATTAATGTTCTAGAAAAACCCATCTCTAATATATGCTAATTGGATTAAAACTTCAAATTAAATTAAAAATAGTAAATAAAATAAAAAAAAAAGTTAAAAAAACCTATAAATTGAAATATTTATAAAGAATTAGACCATGCACATACTTCTCTTATTTGAAGTGAACATACCATTGAATAACTAAAACCGTAACATGAAATTTTTTTAACTAAACCTAAAAAGCTCATTCTTATGATTTTTTTATTAAAAAAAGTATTGTTAAAACATTTTTATGCAATACAAAATTTTTAACAATTTTTATGCAATAAAAATTTAATGGAAAATTTTTATAATTCTTTTTTAAAATATCTTTTAAAAAAAACGAAATTTTAATATTTTAAAATATAAATTTTAATTTTTAATAATTATTTTTTAATTTTTTCTTTTCTCTTTTCTTTTCTCTTCTTTTTTGGCCGGCCACCGGCACGATTGGCGATTGGCCATAGGGAGATCAAGTCCCGCCCATTGTTTGCGAGGCTTGAGCCTTGCCCGGTTTGGCCGAAAGTCGAGGCGGGTGAGGCTCGATCTCGCCGATCTCGGCGCGGCCAAGGCTCTGTCCCGACACCGGTGAGCTCGAGTCTTGCCATATTCGGTGAGGCGAGGCTCAATCTCATTGATCTAGCGAGGCCGAGGCCCCGCGGACGCTTGCGAGCTTGAGCCTCGTCGGATTTGGCGAGACTCGAGCTCGCCGGCATCGGGCGAGGCTTGCTCTTGCCGATCTGGTGAGGTTGAGGCCCCACCCGACGCCGCCGAGCTCGAGTCTCGCCAGTCGTTGGTGACCTCGAGCTTGCGTGCCCACGAGCTCGAGCCTCGCTTAACTTTGTCGTCGGCCGGCGATCGGCCGTCGCCTTGTCGGCCGCCGGCTAAGAAGGAAAAAAAGAAAGAAAATGAAAAGAAAAGAAAATTGAAATATGAAAAATAATTATAATTTCGATTTTCTATAAAATAAACATTTTTATAAAGTTAAAGAGTGAATGCCATGGGTTCAAAGCGGGTTTCCTAATAATCCATTGAGACCCTTTTTTTGTGCTTTACTTTGTAGACCCATTTTTAATCCATATTTAATTTTCACTTAATCCATTTCTAACCCATATTTAACTTTCACTTGACCCATTTCTGACCTATATTTAACTTTCACTTGACTCATATATGACCCATTTAACTAAAAATGGGTCATAATATGGGTTTATGACCCATTTTGCCAGCTCTATTTTTTCAGTATTCAGAATTAGTCAACGGGTAAACTAGATTTTTATTGCTCACTAGTATATAAAAAGATAAAATCGTGAAGCTCGTATATTCCTCGTGGACATTAAGTGTTGAAAATGACACGTGGCAAATGACCACGTATTCAATGTGGGAGCCATGTTGGATTTCCTTACACCTGAATTCCGCCCATAGCAAACTCGAGTCTTGATTTGGGTTTTCAATTTTACGTTCTCAATTGGCAAAAACAAAAAACTTGACTGGTCAAGTCACCAACGATCAAAATATTCAATACTATTTATGCATTTATTTCTTTAGTTTAAATTAGAAATTCTAGGGGATAATTGTCCAACAAGTCTGAAAAATATAATATAGTAGTCAATTCGATCATAAGCTTTTTAATTTTGCAAAATTAGTCTTAAATTATTTGGCGTTTTCCTAATATAGTCCATCCGATCACATCCGATCAATTTTATCTAGAAATCACTAATGTTGCGGTTTAGTTAGCATTGGACATCCTACATAGCACAATTGGTGTGGGCGTAAATAATTTTTGTAATTCTGTAATTTCTTAAATTTTATTTATTTATTTAATTGGATTTCCGGTCGGCGGAGTTGCCAGGGCCTGGGGCATGAGATCTAAACATAACAAGATCTGAACCCTTTCGACCTCACTAGTCTACAAGCCCTTCTCATTTCAGTGCTCACCTTGTGAATCTTCAGTAGGTGCCTTCAGCCTTTCACGCGAGAGCAAAGCGTACTGCTTTGCCATAGCTGCGAGTCTGTTTGTTCATAGTCGCAACTGTTGTCATAGTCAACGAGGTTGAAATTTTAGGAAAAAACTTTGAATTGAGACATAAATCTTTTAACTCGTACGGTCAAGTCAATTTGCCAATGTTTTGACCTCGGCGGGCACTGTTAAATGCTTAGGGCACCGCCGGGTATGAGGGGTGGCGTTGTGTGGCGTGGTCTTGGCTGAGGCCTGTGTAATCCATCTCAGGTTGGGGATTGATGGACCTGCATTTTTGACACCGTCAACAGAATTTTTGAGCCAATTTAACTAAGCCATATCTCTCCAACTCTCCGAGCATCTAATAGAGGACATTCTTTTTTTTTTGACTGAGGAACTGCCGGAGATCACCCTTCGGGATCACACGACCCTCCAATGCCCGGTGGCCTCGCCGCAAGCCGCTATTTTGACGTAAACCTCGGGGAAGGCTAGCCCAAGACCCCAACACCAGGATCCTCTACTTACACTTTAAAGAACAAAAGGGTTCGAACTATCGACACTCGCGATAAGGGAGAGAACTCACACCAACCGCGCCGCCCTGTGGTTGGGTTAATGAGGACATTCTTTTCATCTATACAGAAAGAAAAAAACTACATGGAGAGACGGATCAAACAAAGTATCTTCGATATCGACGTCCCGGATCAACAAAGCATATTTATTATGTGATGGATATAGGGATCTATTCAAATTACTTAACGCAGCCTTTTACCAAATTATGAATCCTGAGGTTCTTAATCATTAAGTGTCCATGCGATGTGTTTGTGTTTATTATGATCCCAAAGTGTAACCTAAACATCCAACCAAACACAAGCAAATCAAGACTTAGACAAAGCAAAATAGAAGGAACGCAATCAATTGATCTAAGAAAGTAGTGAAAGAGCGGCCAAAATGTAAGGTGCAGTTAAGGTAACCCAATACAAATCGAGCATACAATATAACATGGCCTTGTAAATTCAACCAAACTATTTACTATGGTTTTTTATTTTTATAATGATGTTTCTAAACTACTTTTTTCTGTTATTATTTTTATTTTGTATAAAATTATTATTTTTCTAATAAAAAAGGGAGGCGGAGTAAGCAACATAATAACCTATCATTTTTAAATAGAATTATTTTTTTTGTCAAAAATAAGTTTATAATAGAAATCCGTCTAATAACAAATTTTTTATTTATTTATTTCTAAATAAATTTTCTCCGTAATAGATTTGAATGTAAATGAGAAATAAAATTTTACATTTCTCTATTTTATTTCTCACCTATTTTATTTCTAGGACAAAAATGAGAAATAAAAACTTTTATCATTGCTCATCCTTTGCTGCTAGCCATTGGCACATTGGTCGTAGTTGTTGATCTGCCATTGCCGCCACCACCCCCATGCTAGCCCCCACTATCGTTGCTCATGGCTCATGGGTCAGAGTCTCAAGTATCACCCGAGAGATGGAGAAATTTTGTATTGTTATTAAAGATTTTTATTTTAAAAAAAATTTTGAATTGTTATTAAATAAATATTTTTTCCAAAAACTTATCCAAAATTTCTATTTTCTATTCCAAAAATAATTTCTACCAAAATGATCATCATTCACGCCCAAGCTACTCAATCCGGACACAGGGCCATATGTGGCCTTTGCCAATCTAGGCCGTAAACACAAAAGGGGTTCGGTCCATTATTTTTTTTCCTTCATTTCTTTATGCATTATTTCTGCTTTTTTCCCCCTATACGCTCTTAGTTTCTCCCTCCGACTGCAAACAAGATTACGTAACCAAATACAGAAGTTCCAGATGATTGAAGGTCTTCACTGGAGATTAACTAAATTTTTGCTGCTCCACCGGCAGTCTTCACCGGCTACCACCTCCATTTGTCGCCAGACCACTGCCAGCCCCTATCGCTGGCCACCAACGACATATCATTCACAATCAAAGTGTTGGGTAGAAATTTAGAGCGTGGATAGGGGAAAAAAAGTCGATATGAGTGCTTATGGAGATCAACGCTTAGGCCATCAACTCCCAATCATTTCTCCAGCAATTTACGTCAGCCACCATCAGCAGTTACAATGCACAAAGCAGACAAACAAAACAAAAGCGACCTTATTCTTGATTTAATGTTCAAGTTTCGAGAAACAATGACTCATAAATAAAGGGATATTTTAAATGAAGAGAGTCACTAAAACTTATCAAGAAAGTGAGTCGTAAAACTTACAAAAGTCACGATCAAGTCATAAACTTGTCAGTTGATTCAATTAAGTCCAAAGTTAGCATCGTCAAGAAAGTTAACGAAATTGCTTGATTTTGGCGCCGAATATTTTTTAAATGAATTTTTTAATTATATATGGCTTTTTAAAATTATTTTATTCAAAATCTTTTAAAAAAATAAGATAAAAAAAATTAAAAAGGAAAAGCTAAATTTATTTAAAAAAACAAACTATTAAAAAAAAAAGGTTCGCCGCGGACCTTCCGCCGCTCATTGCTGGAGGGGCTCTGGCGACGCCGCCGGAGGGGGACGGCGATGGTCGCCGCCTTGGGCGAGGTGGCGGCCCCGCCCGGCGAGGTCTTGCTGGCCCCAGGTGAGGCCGGCCACCGCCCGCCGGGCGAGACACCCAGACCCGGGCACGCCCGCCTCGCGAGGGCGGCGAGGCTTTTGAGGGGGCCGACGACCATCGGCCTAGGGTCGGCGATGCTTGCCTAGCCGGGTGAGTAGGCGTCGTTCGACGAGGCCCCGTCGAACGTCCAAGGGGAGGAGCACCGCGGCGACGAGCCTACCAACGAGGAGGACGAGGAGGAGCTCGAGGCCGTTGCCCACTCCACCCGGCTACCGGACGAGGATGACGCCACCCCCGCCACCGATGACGACGAGAATGGCGAGGCCGAGGAAGGCGGACCATGAGGTTCGGTTGCTCGGCGCCTAGATCTAGGTGAGCATCGTCAACCCCAGGCGAGGGCCGGCGACCATCGCTCGCCCTGGGCGAAGACCGGCCACCCGCCCAGGGTCGACGACCGTCACTGGCCCGTTCGGCGGCCATCGTCGACCCTCCGGCAATGGGCGCGGCGGGAAAGCTCCACCGGCAGCCTTTTTTTAAAATAGTTTTATTTTTAAAATAAATTTAGCTTTTTCTTTTTAGTTTTTTTATCTAATTTTTAAAGATTTTGAATAAAAAATAATTTAAAAAGCCATATATAAAATAAAAATTCATTTAAAATATGACGTTAGCGTCACATCGCAATTTCCGTTAACTTTCTTGGCAAGCTAACTTTAGGACTCAATTGAACCAACTGACAAGTTTTAAGACTGATTGCACTTTTTGTAAGCTTTTTAAGCACTAACACAGTACTTTCGATGTTTTTGATTTCTGCTGAACATATCCCATAAATAAATATAAAATTCTTATTGTGATTTGAGCACATGATGAACCTTTGAGTCAGGAGATATAGTCAACTCCTTCTCGAATACATCTTGCGACTTCATGGGGGCATTTCAACAAGCAACTTGCGCGCATTGAAATGTTTTCTCCTCTAAAATTAGTATTACAACAACAGCGATGCCATCACAAATCATTAAAAGAAGACTGATAATTCAAATTCTTTGTGATTTACGTTCAAAAAACATGGATAACATCTCAATTTTGTGAATCACTAAAACAAAGGAAAGAAAAAGGAGCGATGAAATTACTTGATCACAAAATGATATGAAGCTAGGATTTTTATCAATCAAGGAAGCAAACTTCAATAATTATCCACGAAAGAAAGCGACACAGGCAGAAAGGCTTCAAGGAAAAATCTGAGCTTTCTAGCTTCCGAATTGGAACAGAGCATGTTTGCCAATTTCCGAGGAATACCTATTGATGCATTGAAGATAAGAAAATTTCTGGCGAGCATGTTTGCCAAGTATTCATTGAGATAATCGATAACATGATCCTTCGAATAAATCTTTTGGCTATTTCTTTAGATATCTCATGTATTTTGTGAGCACCGATGATTGATCTCATATGATGCAAGTGAATGCAACTATTTACGTAAATTTGGGAGTAGTAGTCAAGCTAAAAATTGAATAGTCCAAATGTTATGCAACATAGGATGTAAAAAAAAAACAGAAACAAGGATTCAACAAATGAGCAAAGGAATCAAGAATCTCCTTTGATTAAGTTGTCTAGAGTTATTGAAGTAAACGAAAGATAACTCCGGAGAAATAGACGAGACATAAATGAGTACAAGATGAAAAAGGACAAGCAACATAAACGACATACAAATGAACATTGAGAGACAAGTGAAACGTGATAAAACCTCATGAATTCCAAAAAATGAAAAATTAGGATTACCGATGATTCATGAAAGGGAGACAAATTTGTGTGTGTTCAAATTGTACAATTGTGCGCAACTGTTGTCCAAGTAGTAGAAACAAGACGTTAGCCAAAGAAAAAGGACAAATTGCAAACTAAAGAAATATTTTGAATTACTTAAACAGGTCAAATTGCATTTGCCTTGTTTTCATTCTAATAACAAACAGCTAGACGCTTTTAAGATTTTTTATGTATTGGTACCATGGAAGAACAGCAAAATATCAATTGCGTTGTGCTATATATAGTTAGGACTAGGGCCTCTCAAAGTACAAAGTAGGGTTGAAAAAAAAAAAATTAAGGTCTATCACATTATGGATACTCCATCAAGAGTTGCAATTATGCTAATGTTGTCCCTCTTGATGTTCAATGCTGTCAAAGGTGCCCCACGCACCGGTATAGTTAATTGGGCTTGCAATACCAGGTCTTACTTCAAGTGACAATCCTTATGCAAACGGCATGGCTTAAGTTCTCAAGGACATGGTGACCATGACACCTAGTGACGCGACCATGACTACTCCACCACATCTCCTTATGCTGCAGCAGCCGCCTATGGTCACGCAACTTGTAGCCAAGCACTTTCTTATAGTGATTGTGGCATATGCATGGGCCCGTTAAATCCCAAATACTGGTGATATGTTCGGTCATAGTCTTGGCACTCAAGTGAAGCTTGAACATTGTAGGACGAGGTATGAAAACTACTCATTCAACGGTTACATAGTTTGGTGCCAAACACAGAGAACCTTGTTCGAATGGTAAAAACCCCAGGACATGCATTGCTTAAGTTTGTTGAAGAGTAAATTCTTAGTCACGTATCCTGATTACTGTTGTGCGTGGTTGTTTCTACTATACATGTTGTCATGTTTATTGTGGGAAATGATATCATATGTGTTTCCTAAACTTTCTTTTTGTTATTTTAAAGTTTTCAAATTTTTTTTTATTATTTTAAATGACGAGAAGACCTAAGCAAGTAGCTAAAAGCTAACGACTATTATGAAAAATCAAACTTTCCATTGTGCATTTAAGCTACACCCACATCATTGGGTTTGTTCCATGATACTTGACAGAGAGTATTCTAGAGACGGCAGTTGGAGACACGCAAGTAAGAGGACGGCAAGATAGTGCAAGATAGTGCAAAACCAGAAGCCTAAATGAATAGAAGGAAACGCTACCTAATGGCTAACAGAAATGGCCACGGCCTTGCTAAAACCGGCTAGGAATTTACCATATGTTGAACTTACCCAGTTTTTGCATAAGGATCACTACCCAAAATCATTAAGGAGGTTGAGAACATACTTACAGCAAACAAGATAGACGCCGCACGAGGATGAGCTGTAAGTATGTTCTCAAAATGGACTGTAAGTATGTTCTCAACCTCCTTAATGATTTTGGGCAGCGATCCTTATGCAAAAACTGGGGGCAAGTTTAACATATATGGTAAATTCAAAGAGTGGTCTCCAAAATGCTCGCACGATACTACGATTGGGTCAGCAAACAAAGAGCAGAGGGCATGACGACAGGCAGATGGTCCAGGCAAGTCCCCCCATTGTAAGTGAGAAACTTAAAAAGCAAACAGAAAAATGTGTTCCCGAGTGAGTAATCAAAACAGATAAAAATGCCAAGGAATGTACCTCCATTGAGGGCCAACCCTATTGATCGGTGAGGGCCAACCCTATTGATCGGCAAAGTAATTCAATTGCTGCAGTGGAAAAGACAATGGAATTTACATCATCTGGGCCTGACTGCGATGAAGTTGATTGTTGCTCTCAAGACGTCTAGCATTGGGAATGTTTGTCAATGGCGTTCATGTTCACCCATCATCAGAAGCTTTTCAGAAAATCCCTCGCAGTGCAAAGAAGAAGATACTCAAGCAGCTTTCATACGCTTGCAGCCATGTTCCTTAGTCAGCAAGCCGTCCCTCAAACTTCTCGTTATTTGCATGTAAGAAGCAGAGCATATAAACCAACTATGTAATTGATCTGTGGTGATAATCTGAGAACAAAGCTTGACCCAAACATTCTCCACTACCGATTCAAATACCATCCACTTCAAGGTATGCGTCTTCTTTGAAGTATCTATGGTAAATAGGACATTGAAAGGATCAGAAAACTAGAATCTCTCTCTCTCTCTCTCTCTCTCTCAAAGCACATGCACAATAGGCAATCAGGATTTATGACATAATATACTTTATGACATAGTAAAGTTAATGCTATTAACATCTTTTTAATACAATATCATCCTCAGACCGCTTGATCATTTGTAAAAATTTAACCTGTTTGAAAAACATTAGGCACCAGAAGCACTAATAGACGAGTATACATACCAGTTAAATACACAGACTTTGTACTGAACCTAGATATAAGAGGATCAAAATCCACCTTCCACCTGTCCAAACATTTGCCATCTTGGCGGGTTCGATATAGTGAACTGTCTTCCAGATTTAAAACAACTTCATTAATGGGACATGAGACTCAGTGAGATGACAACTGGAAGAAAACTGGTGGTAATCTGATTTACTCTGCATCACATTTCAGATGAAAAAGTGGACAGATCTCAGAGACAATGGAGAGTTCTACTTGAAAAGGAAGTTCCATCTGTCACGAGATATTTGACCCACAACTCCATTGTTGCTACATCTGCAGAAAAAACCCCTTTCAACCATTTCACCGACAAGTTGCACGGCTCTAGTATTTTTGTTATTTCTTAGTAGTCCCTGGATTATTGTGTTATAACTGACCCCATCTGGAAAGCATCCATTTCCTTCCATCTCCTTTAGGAGCTGATATGCTTCTATATGTCCTTCTTTGCACAACCCATGCATGAGAATGTTACATGTCCACATCGTCAGGTTGCAAACCTCGAGCACGCAAACAATCAAACAGCCCCTTAGCATCGTCGAGCTTTCCGGCATTACACATGCCATTCATTATAATATTGTAAGTCACAATGTCTGGGACGAATTTGGAACCTTCCATCTTTCGAAGCAATGTCATGGCCTTGTCAATCTGTCGTGTTTTACACAAGCCATCCAGGAAAGCACTCAAGGTATAACGATCTAGCAAGACATTGTGAGATTGCATCTCATTAATTAGCTCCCCGCAGCTTCAAGTTTCCCAACCTGGCAATATCCGTTTATGAGAGTGTTGTACGTGATGACATCAGGATTCAAGCCCCTTTCAAGCATTTCTTGGAACAGTATTTTTGATTTGTCAACTCTTTTCCCTTTGCAGTACCCATTAATCAACGTGTTATAACAAACAACATTAGGTGAGCAGCCTCTCTCAACCATCAAATTAAGGACTGCCATAGCATCATCCATCCTATTTTGCAAACAATAACCATTCATCAATGTATTATAAGTGACGCTATTAGGCATTTTACCTAATTGAATCATCTGGTTGATTATGGCCTCTGCCTCTACAAGTTTCCCTCTTTACAATGTGCATCCACCAGAACAGTGAAGGTTTGAACATTGGGCATGACTCTTTTTGCACCATATGACTCAGCAGTCTTTGGGCCTCTTTCAATTGGCCAGAATTGCACACTCCTTGAATGACAGAGGTATAAGTAACGACATCCGGTTCAATTCCTGCCTCCATCATCTTCTCCATCAAAACTGTAGCATCTTTCCATTGGCCTAGCTTGCACAAGTGATGAACCAAGGCGCTATAAGTGAATATGTCGGGTTGATGCCTCCGCTCGTCATCTCTTTCAACAATATGAGAGCCTCTTCCATCTGGCCTACATTGCACAGACCGTGGATCAAGGTGTTATAAGTAACGACATTTGGTTCGACGCCTTTCTTGCTCATAATGCTGTGGAGTCTCAATGCCTCTGTGATGAATCCCTTCTTGCAAAGACTATCTATTATTATGCCGTATGTGAAGGAATCGATGCTGCAGCTTCTGTCTTCCCAGTCCCTCAGCAATTCGATCGCCAATCTGGTGTTACCCGTCCTGCATAACCCCTTGGCGATTATCGCATACGTGGTCTCACTAGGTTCGGGCCATTTCGTCCCATATCATTGAGGAACCTCAAGGCTTGATCAGTTTTGCCCTGAATAAAGAGACCATCAATCAGGGTGCTCGACGTCACCACAGTAATGGGAAACCCAAGCTTGAAGATTCTGCCCAGAATAGACAAACCCATATCGACCCGCTTTAACCGGCAGAAGCAATTTATCAAAATATTGAGCAAGGCAACATCACCCTCGATCCCCAAAGAAGGCAGCTGCTCAATCAACCGGATGGCAGTCGAGTAGTGCTTCATCCTCACTATAGCACCCAACAGTAGACTGAAATCCCTGGAGGAAGGCAAAGGGCTCGCCTTTATCATTTTACCGAAGCAACACAGGGCATCACCGACACTCGTAAACACACCACCACCACCAGCTCTGCGATTTGTCCTCACGTAACTCAAGACATGGTTGGGGTCGTCTAAATTAGGGTTAGGGGTCGAGGAAAACCTCCGACGACGGGGAGACGAGAAAGGGAGATGAGAAGGATGAGGGAGATGGAGGATGGAATGGGATGACGATTCGCTGGAGATCGCAGCTGGAGCACGAAGAAGGAGGAAGGTGGAAGAAGCAGGGCAGAAATTCGTTGGCTTCATCGGTTGATGATGAATCTGAAAACTGAAAACCTTCAGCTTATGGCTCTCTCTCCTTCTCTCTCTCCCTATCGCCGTCTCTCTGTCAAGCTTTTATACTCAGGCTTGGCTCTTTCTTGGTTATGATATCGAACAGACAGATGTAGACCTGGATAGGACATGATTTCAAATGATTTCGCATCATAATTTACTGACAATACATATATTTATTTTATCTATTTTTTAATAAGTGATATAATTAATCATTTTCACAACTAAATTAGATTTTCATTTTTCGTTAGTAGTGACTAGGATAAGATCGGGATCTCTAGATTACCTAACCCCGTTTGGCTATGATCCTGCCCGGTTAAATTAGGTCGATCCTTCTATAATTCTTAGACCAAGATCACATGCGGGTTGATTTTCGATCTTGGAGTTCGGGATCGGTTTAACCCTAACCAACCCCGACTATATATTTTATATCTAAATATTATTTATAATTTTTTATATAGAGAAAATCTTAAAATAAACAACATTTACAATATTAAACAGTTTTTAGTATAAGTTCAAGTAATTTTACATTATTATTTAATAACTTAAATTTTTAATATCTTTTATGGTGTCAATAGTCATAATTTACGAAGGTGGAAAATGTTTTTGTGAGGAGTCCTCATGACATCCAAAATGGCATAAATATTTTCTTACGATATCTTCCTTAGAACTTGTTCTCTTATGTCTTATTTGTTCTCTTAGTCTTCTATTTGCCAAAATTGAAAGAAAAACTTCTACACTCGCCACTCAACACTCGCCTTGCTTGCGTTGGGTCACTGCGCCACCGCTCGATATTCGCTTGACTTTGTTGCTCCCCACTCGACACTTGATACTTACTCGTTCTGACGCTTATCCCACTCGACCCTCACCACTTGCCTTTCTTAGCGATCTCGCTAGTCATTGAACGATTAAGTCGGTCCGGTCCTCGGTTCCCTTTTAAGCAGTACAAAAATGAAATAAAAATTATTGGTTGATCCTAGGTTGATCTGCAATTGGACCGAACCCATTAGATCAATCCGATCCTCAATCGCTTGTTTAAGAGTATAAAAAATGAAATAAAAAATTATTAATTGGTCCCGAGTTAATCCTAAACCGGACCGAACCCATTGAGTTGGTTTGGTTCTCGGTTCCAAGCCGGAATAAGGTTGGTCCTCGCCCCAAAATTAAGGATTAAGACCGTTGTCTAGTTGGCTTAGGGTTAGGGGTGGGTGGCCCAACTGGACCATGCTCACCCCTAGTAGTGGGTTATGCGCACAATTTTACTTCTCTTGCAAGTAGTGGAGATTTGTTGGATCATTGGACGGGCTGATAAATAGTGTGATAACTTGATGATGAGCATCTAATAATATATTTCAATCTGCTTAACTTGTATCTACGATTGCGTATGTTTGTACGAATGAATAGATTATAGCATGTAACACGGACATTAACTCATTTTATGTCCCGATCCAATAATTGAATTTTGATTTGACAAATATTTCTGACTCAATCATTCTTAATTTTACTACAAGGCCTTGAGCATTTTGCTTCATAAACCACAATCCTTCTTAGAAATATAATTGTCCAATGACCTAAACGATAACGCCATAGAGGATTCACAAGCTAAAAAGAGAGAGGGAAACAATAATCCTTATTAGAAATATAATTGTTCCAAGGACCTAAACAATAACACTGGAGACGATTTATGAGCTGGAGAGAGAGAGAGAGAGAGAGAGAGAGAGAGAGAATGAGCAGTGATGGGCTATCGCGTTGAAATTTGAAGCACAATCACAAGAAAGTAAATTAAAAGCGAGAAAGAGAAATTGAAATACAAAATTTATCCTAGATCGCTCCTAAACTAGGAGAATGTTCAACAAAGAACTCTATTATAATTAGCACATTGCATCTCTACTTTGGATTTATCTTATATCATCATTTATTGATAATACAAATATTTTTCATCATTTTTTTTTTTATAAATGATACAAATAACCATTTTCACGAGCTAAACAAGGAGAAATAACATGAGCAATAATGAGCTTTGGTGTAAGTATTGGATGCAAAATTACAAAAAAAAAAAAAAAAAAAAAGAAGAAGAATAAAAGTGAGGAAAAGAAATCGGAACACAAGATTTATCTTATATCGCCGGTCAAGGGTCACGCGTGCGACAACTGTTGCTTAGGGGTTGCTTGAGGTCACACGACTCGTGTGAGGCCATTCGCACGAATGGGATTCGATCGTAGGCCGTCGATGGCTAAACTTAAAAAAAGAAGAAGTAAGAACTCTTTTTTAACAAAAAATTATTAAAAGTCCTTTATAAATGTAATTTTTATCGAACGACATTTAAACCAAAGTTGTTTTTCAATGCACTTTAAAAATACAATTCACCAAACACTATTTACATTTTGGAAAACCCCTTTTACCCAAAGATGTTTAAATTTTTCCAATAACATTTTCTCAAAACCGAACCAAAGGGGACCTATATATACCCAATAGCTATTCATGGGCTTAAACCCATATTATTAATAAAATACAAGCTCAAACTATAAAAGCTCCCAAATTGAGATTATGACTCACATCCCAATATATAATATATCACAGAGATTGTTGTTGGAGAGGCAAAACTAGCAAAAAATAGGGATGGATTTGAGTGGGGGCATAGAGCAGGGGAGTAGCAGTGGTGGACGGCAACGAATACTCAGTGGTGGATGGCGATGCTCGGGCTAGTCATTGGTGGCTGCGATTGGTGAGAGAGGCAAACAAGAATTAGAGGGCGAAAGAGGCATCAAACGTGAGTGAATCAAGGGCAATGAGCTCACCCAAAATGAAAAACAAAATAAATTTACTTTCATTAAGAAACTCTAATTGGTAGTGCGTTAAACATTTATCCCAAAGCTTTAGTCTTTTGAAAAAATCCCAAATTAATAGATATATTTATCCGAACTAATATCATCTCACATAACATCCCAAATTAATAGCCCTCACCCAAATACATGCTTAGTTAAATGCATACATGTCAACATACATGAATTTTCCACATTGGATCAATCATTCTTCACCTCTCATTTGTCTTTTAGTCATCCGCCATTTGTGTTGATGAGTATGCATTAGAAGTAGATTTTGGTTTGGAATACCAATTTGGGTTTTTTTTTTTTTTTTGGTGAGATGAAATTAATTTGCTATAAATGTGTCATGTGTTTACTAATTTGAGAGTTTTTAGTTGTATTAACCAAAATAAAAAAAGCCAAAATATCTTGTTAGAGGCTTTTTCTTAAACGACCCTTAGAATGGGCTTTTCTCAAATTCTCCAGGAAGTGAGCTATACCCTATCCTCATCACCGATGCTAAAATAGCTGTCCAACGAGCATGCGACGGTCACATGGCCATCTCCACCGTTGGTTAGGGTTCAATTAGTCCCAAAACTTCCATTTCCCTCAAAATTACTCACGTGAAGTCCCATAAATTGCACAAAATAAGACTCCCAAATCTCGGTAATGTATCATTTAAAAGCTTGTTTCGAATAATTTCGATGCTACTCTTTCGACACCCGCGAATGTCCAAGTATCTTCCAAGGACTCTTTCAACGCTGGTGAATATCTAGATGTATGCCCCGAGAAAGGTCAGGTGCCCAACAAAACGATGCCTCAAGAAAGGTCGGGTAGTCAACAAATTAGTGTCCTTGAGAAAGGTTAGGCACCGAAAAAACAGATGTCCCAATAGAGGTCGACGCATTCCTGAGAAAGGTCGAGTAATCAACTTGTGTCAGTGACAAAGATCAGGCACCCAACAAACAAATGTCCCAAGAGAGGTCAACGCATCCCCGAGAAAGGTCGGATAATCAACCGGTGTTCTCGACAAAGATCAGGCACCCAACAAATAGATGTCTCGAGAAAGGTCGGCGCATTCCCGAGAAAGGTCGGGTAATCAACTGGTGTCCTTGACAAAGATCGTGCACCCAATAGACAAATGTCCCGAGAAAAGTCGGCACATCCCCGTGAAAGGTCGGGTAATTAACAACCGGTGTCCTTGAGAAAGGTCAGGCACCCAACAAACAGATGTTTCGAGAAATGTCAAGACATCCCGAGAAAAGTCAAGTAAACAACTTATTGCTCTAACAGCGACCAAGAATGGTTCGGACCTGGAGAAACAATTTCCCGTCAAGGTGACCGAAGAAAGGTTCGATTCTTAGACAAGCAACCTATTGCTCTAACATGCGACCGAAGAATGGTTCAAGTCCTGAAGAACAATTTCCCATCAAGGCGACCGAAGAAAGGTTCGATTCTTAGACAAGCAACCTATTGCTCTAACATGCGACCGAATAATGGTTCGGGTCCTGGAAAAGTAATTTCCCATCAAGACGATTGGGAAAAAAGGTTCGGGTGTTGAAAGAGCAACTTCCTTACTTCATCAAGTAAGATGATACCCTGATACTAGCCAAACTCGGGGTTTGCGCCTCATCTCACTCATTCCTAGTAAGTAACTACATGTATCTTCTTATATGTCTCAAGATGTATAATGTTATACTTTATCCTTTTTTTTTTTTTTTTTTTGCTGCATAGGACACCTAATCCCAAATAAGATATAATTTATTGCATGTGCATGGACAAAATTTAGGTATTAGTTCGTCTTTGAATGCAATTCTACGAGCTCACCTTTAAAGATGAGCAGTTGTTGACACCTAAATTTTGATTAAGTATTTAGGATTAATTGCTTAAGAAAATTAGGGACCAATTCGGCCCTTAAAAAAATGATTTTCGCATCAATTAGGCTTTAATTTCTATTTTTTGCATCCGTTAAGCTTTATTTTCCTATTTGATTTATTTTTCACTTTTTTGAATAATTTACTCAATAATAATAATAATAATAATAATAATAATAATAATAATAATAATAATAATAATAATAATAATAATAAAAAAAAAAAAGAGGCAGCTCGTCCGGGGTTAGGCCTTCCCCGCCTAGCCCCTTTTTCTTTCCTTCCCCTCCCCACGAGGGCCTAGGACCCAGCCTCTTTAATCCCAAGCCCGGCCCCCTTTCTTGTTTCTTCTTCTTCCTTCCTCCTTCCTCTTCCGCCTCTACAACTCACGCACAACAATGATGACACGCGTGAGGATGGCCTATGGCGGAGAGAGGAGGAGTAGGTCAACAACGAATGGGACATGCTTTCAAAGCCAAGCAAGTGGGTAGTTGAGGAGACGTTAGTTTGGCAACACCAAGTTTGGTCGATGTGCCGAAGACCGGCGGCTGAAGCTCCGTCGACCGGCCCCCTCCGCCTATAAATAGGGCATCGGGGGGAAGGCCAATGACAAACGAAGAGGACAAAAGTAGTGGGCTTGAAGGATTTCTCCTAATACACATCAAGGGAGACCTCGAGAGCGAGCGAGACCCAAGCCAGAAGTAAGTGGGATCTGAGTGAGATTTGAGGGTGGAGGAGGACGGAATCGAGGTTTGGGAAGGAGAAATCAGGGCTGAGAGAGGGAGATTTGAGTTTGCAAGAGAAATGCTGGACTCATCCCTGCCACCCGTTGCCACTGCGGCGTCACCCGCTGTCGCCCTGACGACCAGCCACGAGCCTCACTATGCTGGGCTCGCTGGCCCGACGCTTGCTACCCATCCCGTTGTCGCGTCTTTTGATCTCTCGACGCCATCCCTATGCCGAGCTATTGGTCCCTTGAGCTGTACCGCCATCCCCTAACGTAGTCATCCCCGCCACTGCCCGCCTCCATCGGCGTCGCCCCCCGAAACCCTAGCTGCCGCATCCCTTACATCTCATTTCTAGCTGGTTGAGCAGCTTGCTCCTGGCTGCCGCCATGCTACATCTCTAGATGTCATCCCCACCGAGCCGCCGCCCACCGTCGGAGTTCTTGGCTAGTCACTGACTTGCGGTGTTTTCCCCAGCGACTACCGGCGCCGCTTGTCGTAGCCGCCCTCCTCGGCGCCGCAAAGAAGTAGAGAGGAAGGGAGGCGCGAGTCGGGTCAAAGCCGCGTCGGGCGCGAATCACAATTGGGTAGAGTTTTGGACGATTCGGACCGGATATGCTTGGGTCGGGTCTTGGTTGGTTTAAAACTTGGGCTGAGCATTTTCTTTGAATTAAAAGTGAGCTCCAGGTTGGGCCCATGGTTCAAGCCCATCCGGGCCAACTGCCAATGACTCGAGTCGGTCCCAACTCAAGAATCCAACCTGGGTCGTTTTTTATAATAATAATAATAATAATAATAATAATAATAATAATAATAATAATAATAATAATAATAATAATAATAATAATAATATTTAAATAAAAAATAATACAAATAATTTAAAAAAATCCAAAAATACTCTATGTTTTCCCAAAAAGTCAGAAAAAGTCAAAAAAATAATTTATACTTTCAAAAAAAGATAAAAAAAATCCGAAAAATGCTTTTTATGATAAATAAAATAGAAAATACCAAAAAATATGTTTTTCTCCACAAATATATGGTAAAATCCTTGAAAATAAAAAAAAAAAAAAAAGTCTTAGGGTTTAAACAAGATTAGGTATCGAAAAGGTATTAGTGATTAACTAGTGCAATCGAGTTCCCGATTCTAGTTTCTCTAGTTACGTAGGAGTGAAATATTTCTCCCTATATTTCACTTGGATTTCTAATCAACGCACCCCAAGTTGATTAGTGGTGACTCCTATTTAAAATTAACTTACAGGTTAAAAACTTGGACCATAAGTTGTGAATTGGTGGCCTTGGGGAGAGCCTGGGTTAAGCGTAATAGACTTAGCGAGCCATTAGCTTCGTAGGTGCCCACACAATAGGTGTCAACACCTAGTTTTTTTCTCAAACATATATTAATCAAAGTCTCAAAAAAAGGAAAGAAAAAAAAAGAGAGAAAAGAAAAGAAAAAAAATTCAAAAAATTGTTTTAAAAAAAACATGCGGGAGAGGTCGAGTTGAGAAAAAAGGAGACTCCTAGGGACGCCGAGGGGTAAGCCGAGAAAAAGGAGACTCCCAAGGACGCCCTATCGCCGCCAGTGAGCCACCGATTGACACCGACTGCTGCCATCTCCTTTGGAACTTAGGTAGGCATTAGTCGAATACTTGGTGTGCACTCCACAGGAACCGAGTTGGCCGGAGCTCATCCCTACTAGTTCGGGCAAGCTCCGGCCATCGCCCGTCCTCCATTGCATTCCCGGTGTTCCGGCTTGCTTTGTTAACTTTCGGGTTTGTGCTCGGGCCTTGGCCGAGCCAAAAATCCCTAGCTCCATTAGTGCACATTGTCTGTTTGATGAAATGCTTGACTGAAGCCCGCCCTTGGATTCGTTGTTTAGAGCCTCTACTACCTCTCTCTCTCTCTCTCTCTCTCTCTCTCTCTCTCTCTTCTAGACGTCAATTAGGTCGAGCTCCTCGGAGCTGCGTCGGCTGGAGCCGAGGTAGAATGGGGTCGTGAGTCCTCGTACACATCATCGTCGGAGCTCACCCCGAGGCGCTTCTTGCCGTCATCACCGTAACCCTTGACCTCAAAGGTTGAGGGTTGCCTCGCCGCCTAGTCGAGGCGGCACAATCGCAGCCCTAGCCGGAGAGGCCGCATGTGCTGCACACCATCGCCATCCTTTGTCGTGATTGAATAGTCACGAAAAAAGGTCACGGGCCAACCCACTCGGCCCTTTTGCTTGGGCCTGCGGAGGGCCATTTTGCAAAAGGGGAGTTGGGCCCAACCCGTAATTGAGTAAAGGCCCAACCAGCCATGGTCAGGCCTAGCCCTAGTTAGCCCGCTCCAAGCGGGTCGGACCCCGATGGGTTTGGTTCGACCCGCCCTAACTGGGTCGGACTTGAGTCTAGTCAAATCGGACTCGACCTTGGTTCACCCAAAAACCAATTAAAAATTTCAAAAATTGGAAAAATGTAGGGTTTGGTTGAGAATTGTCATATCTTGCATTCTTAGTGTAATTAGGCATTTATTTGCTCACACATTTTATGTCGTAGGTTTAATTTACATATTTAATTACGTTTGCGATTGTTTAGTTGCATACGCTAATTTTACTGCAATTAGGAGCTTGGTTGCTAATTGTCACTTTAATGATAACCTATTCCTTTCCTCGAGGGTAGATCGTGACAATAGGGCACCGAAAAAGAGGTCGCGACAGATAGAACAAAGGATATACACTTACTTTTGGTCCTAGTAGACGGCAGTTGCAACTCGGTGGAACAAAGGCGAGGCTAACGGCAGTGACGGTTTAGCCAAGGTGTGCTTGACGGCCAACTTGGACGATTGAAATCTCTTCTATCTTCTACAATTGAAGGTTAAAGAGAAGAATGAATGTTGTTCTTGGCTTTCTATTTTTGTGGCAGCGGCTATTGAGGGAAAGTGAGGGACACTGGTGAAGCTTGGCTAGTGTAGGCGAGGATGGATGGAAAAGATCGTTTAAATTTCCCTGGCTCACTCAACCTGCAAGTCTTCAATGCTGTTGAGTGTTATGCTTGGGAGAGCACACCAATGAGATGTAGAGATGGGAGATTGCAGTTGTGCCGTGGGAAATTTTTTTTTTTTTCCTTTCCTTGTGTTGCTGCGGCACTTGTAGGTGAGGATATTTGCCGCTTGACCAGTCCTCACTGTTGCCCTCAATGGCGATGCGTCGAGGTGTTGTACATGCAAAGGGGGAATGAGGGAGATGCTGGTCTTTTGTTCCTCTTGCTTCTGGCTGTTGTATCGCGAGAAAGGATTGATGAGCTATTGCCTAATGGGGTTGAGGTAGTGGTGGTTGTCGCAGTGGTAGTCCGATGGCGACGTGGTGTTGAGTTGGCATTGCTGTGAACTGAGGGCATTGTCATTGAGACTTAGACAACCTGATAATCATGAGGATGAAGGGGGTTGCAAGTCCTCACTAAGATACAATTGGTATGGTCCAATGACGAGTTCAACGGCGTGGCGTGGATCAGTAAGCGTTTAGGACACACGATACATCAAACAAAAAATCCGAATGTCACAATATACAAGATTGATGCTTTAAGTGATCTAATCGTAACATTGTATTGAAATACTGTACTGGATAAATCGTTAATGTCTTGTAGAAAACATATCAATTAGATTTTGGCATATCATCGAATTGGTGGCTTGGCAAATAATTCCATGGCCTTTGTTTGATTGGGACATGGTGAGACAGAATGATCAAATTATACCGTCACTAAAGCTAACAGGCTCATTATGTTCTTAAAACATTCACATTGTTTGGGTAAACATGACATATTGCTAGATGTCATTCATGATTTGTAGGTACTAGATATTGACTAGGAAAATTAGTTTTATTGGTGTGCTAATCTATTAGTACAAGTTCTACTATCAACGTAGTAATGAACTTAGGGATGTCACACACCATAACTAATTAGAATGACGTTTCAACAAGAGAGATAATATTGCAAATGTGTTTGCAATTAAGCCAACCATATTGAATCGGGTTAAAAATAAAAGATTTGAAAGGGGCTTCAGACTTTACAAAGATCTGAAGTGGGTTTCATATTTTATAGCCGAATCAAAGATTTGAAGCGGGTTCAGATTCAATCATCGAATTAATAATCTCAAGTGAGTTCAAAATTAATAGTCGCACTAATAATTAGATATAAGTTCAGAATCAATGGCATTATTAATGATCTAAAGTGAGTTTAGAATCAATAGCCAAATTAATGATCTGAAATGATTTCAAATTTAACAGTCACATTAATGTTCAAAACGGTTTTAGATTTAAGATTACATTCTTGATCTGAAACGGTTTCAAATTTAACAGTCACATTCATGATTAATAGCGATTTCAAAATCAATGGGTAGTTTAATCACCTGAAATGATTTTAGATTCAAAATACAGATTAATGTTCAAACAATTTTAAATGTAACGGTTACAAAGTTAATGTCTAGAATAAAGACTTGTAACGGTTACAAATTAATGCTTGAAGTAATGCTTTGTAACGGTTATAGAATTAATGCCCTTATTAGTGTTTGAAATAGAATCAAGATTTATGTCCCTTAGACGCTACGGCCAAATTAATTTTCTCAAATGGTTTTAAAGTTAATTTAAATGTGATCTGGGACTAGTTATAAAAAGGTGATTGAGAGAGCAAATCATAGGATGATCGACAATCAATAATTAAGAATGTGGATGGTGATCAACCAAGTCATTCACATACGAGAGCAATTGCTAGCACAATTATAGTGATGAGATCTCTCAATTTCTCTTTACTATTCGACGTGAGATTGGTAATATGTTAGAACCTGTGTTACAAGGAGATCAGACATTCGTGGTCTAGATCTAAAGAGCGTTAGAACCATTATTACCAAAAGACATCAGATGTTTGAAGTTAGAATTCCAAGAACGTTAGAATCAATGTTATTAGGAGATACAATGAACATAATCTAAAAAATGTCAAAACCAACACTGCAAGGACATCGGACATTCGTGATCAAAATCTGAAGAACGTCATAACCGAATTTTGGAGTACGATACAAGGGTAATGTGATTTGTCTCTTTATCACTTCTATGTGCTTTTATTAAAATGCACAGACAATCCTTTGGAAATATGTGTATGGGCATAGGATTGTTTGTGCATTTTTACTTCCACTGTGAATTGTTTTGATTCAAATTTACCTATGCACATATTCTTTTTTATTGAAACAAATTGCAATAGAAACATGATCTTGGTGTCGATATGCCGCGCTCACCAGGTCGTTTTCAGTTTTCCTATGCATCGAGGACTCTTTCTGTACACATGAAAAGTATTTTCTTTTTCAGTCTATCTGTGTTTGTTCCAAATTACAGATTCTGTCTTGCAAGAGCTTGTCATGTTCATTGAAACTCATCCTGTTCCGGTGCCCTATGATCATGTACTGGAAACGCAAGAGATTAGTGAGACAAATTCCAGGGAATAGTCTACTGTACAATAGAGTTTTAATTTTTGAGCAAACAAACGGTTGTCTCTTGTCGAATTCGATCTAAACAAGGGAATGCAGTGGCAATATCTGTTAATGGTCCCTGAAAAAAAGAATATTGAATGAATCTTTTGCTCTATGGAGATGCTGTCGCTGACAGTTTGGCTGAAAGGTTTTTTGAAGATGGTCGAAAATAATTACGAATTCTTCGTGGATCGACAGCTGGTTTCCATATTTTCCACTCCTAATTACTGCTAAGAATATGACAATGCCAGTGCCATAATGAATTTGGACGCGAGGTTGCTATGTGCATTTCAGATTGTCAAGCCATGGGGTTGAGGAGAGAACAACTAAGCAGAGCACATCTGCAATTCATGGAATGAGTAGTGATTCCCATGCTTCCTGTCATTTTCTAATAGGAATGAATGTACAGAGGAGAAATCCTTTGATCCATGATACCTACGTCTTTCAGAAAAGGTTGAGCTCAAGCTCGTTTCAGGTTTTTGTTGATAGAGATATTTCGTGGGTGATTTAAGTGCTTAAGTATGTCAATTTGGAGTTGAAACTCGCAAGGTGGTGTGAGTTATGCCTTATGCCTTATGCCACTTCATGTACATCCAGAAGAATTGAAAGTGAAACTGGGTAGACAATGGTTTGATTGTGTAATGCCTATCTAGCATGTTACTTCAGCGTTTCAATGATACTCCGGCAATGGATGGAAACATTAGAATAGCAATTGACTTCAAAAGATGAATTGATTGATCAAGCGGCTGGTTTGGATGTAAAGGATTTCGAGTTCGAATGGTAGAGTCTTTCACTCAGATTATGCTGCTTGTGCATCAAATTTCATCCAGGATTGGTTCACTTCGTACTTCGCTATCAACTAATGGCGCGTTTGGTAATCATTATGCTCGAGAAACAATTTTTGATGAGAGATGATTTTTTTCGATTTTGCTTCGGGAACAATTTCTAAACAAAAGAACGTGCTTGGTAACTATCTAAAATTTCTATTCCCGGGATAGAAATGCGTTTAGTAAAATTCTTAAATTTTTTGTTTCTTTTAATTTTTAAATACTTTTATTATATTTCTTTTTTCTTTTTTTTCTTCTTCCTCCTTCTTTGTAGCCGCTTGTTGGCAACCACCATGGCCGGGCGACACGCTAGGCAAGTTCGACGAGCTCGCCGGCCAAGGCGAGTCTCGGCCTCGCTAGATTTTTAGGCAAGGCCAAGCCTCGCCGTGGTTGTGCGAGGCTCGACCTCACCTTGGCTGGGCTGGACAAGGTCAACCTCACCCAGATCCAATAAGGCCAAGCTCGCCCAGCCACTGGCGAGGCTTAGCCTCACCGAGCCACAGACAGGCGACGCCAACCTAGAGGTGGCTCGTTGAGGTCGAGCCTCACCAATGGCTAGGCGAGCTCGGCCTCGTTGGATCTAGGCAAGCTCGGCCTTGCCTAGCCTAGCCAAGGCGAGGCTAAGCCTCGCCCAGCCATCGGTGAGGCTCGAGTCGACGAGCCACGCCGTGGCTCGACGTCGCCGGGGGCTGGTGACGCTTTGGTGAGGTCGCTGACCCTCGTCTGGCTGGTTGTCGGCCATAGTTGAGGCTAGTGACGGACCAAAGGGAAGAAGAAGAAAGATGAAGAGAAGAATAGAAAAAAAAAAATAGAAGAAAAGAAAAAAAATATGAATTGATTCTAGAAATTGTTCCCGAGAATAAGAAGCTACTTTTTCCTACTTCTTGATTCTGTTCCAAATCTGTTCCTAGAACAAAAATTTTACTAAACAGATTTATGTTCTTTTTTGTTCCATGGAACAAAAGAACAGAATCGATACTATTTGGAGTAAAAATAAATAGGCCCTAACTTTCTATCTAACCTATCATTGTCATGTGTCTACCATGTTTGGACTTTGGAAAAAATAAACTTTTTAATTGTGCTAATTTAGTTATAAACCTTTTGACAATTTATCAATTTAATCATTTTGATCTATTTTGGTTATAAATCGTTGACATTGATGCCATACAACTTAGGTGGCAAGTTTAGTATTGACGTAAATGATTTTTGAAATCTTTTAATTTTTAAAAATATTTTCTCTCTCTTTTTTTCCTTTCCCCCCCCTTTTTTTTGTTAGTGACTGTTATTAGTAATGGTTAGCAACGGCCAACTAGCAAAGAAAACAAAAGAACGAAAAATAGAGAGGAAATTTTATAAATTCCAAAAATCATGATGCACCTTTAATGCCACGGTCGACTAGTGTCTACATCAACAATTTCCGATTAAAATTGATTGGAATGGTTAAATTGACAAATTCTTAAAAGATTTAAAATTAAATTGAGATAGTTGAAAAGTTCAGGATTTTTGGACAATTATCTCTTCCGATCAAAGTGCATTAATCATAAAAGATCAAAAGTTTAATACAATGGGCGACTTAAATCAAAATTCCATATCAAGATTGCAAATTTCACTTAAGTTCAGTGACCATTTGTAAAGATTAAAAGAATTTTATCAGTCAAATAATAGATATGACGCAATATATCTGATCTCACTGATTTCGAAGTAGCACGTACGTTATCATGACAAGGAACAAGTCATATACGGTAAAGTGGAGCTCTGGAAATGTCATAGCTCAAGACTACAAAAAAATGAAAATCTTATGGAAGTTGTAAAGAAAATAAAAAAAAAATAAGCCTGACAAGGAACAAGTCAGACACAATTGGAAATGACAGAGGATCTGATGAATCTAAATTGAATATTGAGATCAGCAAAGATCATTGGAAATATCGTCACGCAATTATCATGTGATTGATTTGGGCATTGATAAGTTTAGCGAGAAAATTACTTAAAAGTCTTAAACATCAGTGATTTTGTATCTCTATTACTTACCAAGGCCTCTCTTCATAGATGAGAGGCGAACCGGTTTATGGAGTCGCTGATGCTAATACCTCGCCTTTTAACTCATATGGGTCAAGTCACTCTGCCAATGATATGACGGACGGGAGTACAAGGAGGCGGCATCGCGAGTAATCCATCGACAGATTTTTCAGCCAATTGAAACTGAGCCATATCTCTTCAATCGTATGTAGGGTAAAAGATTTACTCACGAAGTATCCAATAGACTGCATTATTTTCATCAATGCAGATAATACTTTAACGACATGGAAAAACGGATCGAAGAAAGCGCTTTAGAAAGAGACATCCAGGATCGACAAAACATATTAAGGGATATTACAGTCTACCATGCAAACTATCGGAGGAAACAAAGAAAAGTGCTGCCTTATATATAGGTCTTAAACTCAAATCAGATGCAGAGAAAAGAAAGAGTGAGAGTTGGTAAGAAAGGAAAAGAATAAACGTTGCTATGGCTTTTGCTCCTCGTTTTGCACTCCCTATCCTCGCTCTCCTTTTCGTGTGCACTTTTGTCCGAGGCGATCCAGACGTTAACATAATATACAAGACTTGCAACGGCAATGTTTATGGAAGTAGTGATCCGTACGCAAACAGCGTAACTTATGTCCTCGAGGATATGACGACTGAGACGGCAAACCAGCCCGGCTATGATTACTAAACCAATTCTCCTTATGGTCAAGCAACGGCTTATGGCCATGCTATTGCAATAGAGCGCTTTCATCTACCGATTGCACTACTTGCTTGAGATTTGCGAAGAAATGTATACTCAACGAATGCCCTATGAGCATTGGGGTTCAGATGCAGCTTGAAGACTGTAGGATGAGATATGAAAATTTCCAGTTTTCGGATTAAAGAAGAGGTCTCGCACACTTCCGTCTAGTATTTCCCTTTACCTGTTCTTTTTTTCTCCTTTTTTAACATAAAAAAGAGCAACGACTATCTCATACTTGGAGAGAGCGAAAGCTTTTTTCTAAATAAAAAGCATATGACATTTGTTTTGCGTGGTTCAAGTATCGAAAGGGCGTGTGATGGCTCTTGTACCTGGCTCTGTTCAACTAAATGAAGTACATCATCATCTATTTTGTTCTCCGTTGATAATTGTTCCATGTACACCATATTGACAATTGCAACCCTATAAACTTTTCTTCCCTCATACATCTCTGCCCCGCGAGCAGCGAGAGTTTTGAAAAATTAAGAGAAGGTCTCCGTCCTGTTTATCATTATGGTAGGTGTTATGTGACATCCTGAAATTTTTATTTCTGTTTTAAATTTAATAAATTGGGCTTTTAATTGACGCGCCTATAATGCTATTATCTGAAATGATCACTTTTGAGATAGCTAGACTATCTGGGGAAGTCATTAAGAAATTTTAACGCATGAGACTTGATAATTCAACTAGGAATCAACTACTCGACCATGTTCATCTACAGAGATCATTACAACAATAAAGATCGATTAGAAATTAGAGATAGGTTGATTCGACTGAGATGTGTGGTTTAACATGGGTGAATCCACCATGTCACGCCCAGATGCTCGAACGCGCGCACATCCTTTTACTTGGTTGATTTTAGAATGCGATATCCCAGGACTATGTATCGCCGACTTTTCTTTTATTAAGCACATGCGAAGAATTATAAATCCACGTACAATAAAACAATGGGATAGGAAAGCAGCCATATTTTTCATATCAAATTCACAACCACACTTTCATTAACAGCACAACTCATAGTATATTTACAATACTATTCACAACGTACTTGTCTCACACCTATCTACATTAAGACAGGGTTCACAAAAGGGATGGGATCTCAATCCACATCCGAGTTATACTCAAGATCCCTCTTTGGATCATCTTATTCTTCTTCAAAAATCTTTCTCCTCCTCAGGTTCCTCCTCCTCAGCTCCTCCTCAGGGTCCTGAAATGGTTATTCAATAACCAATGAGACCACATCTCAGCGAGTTCTACCCCCTAAGACCCGATTAGTAAGAAAATACGCCCTGAGGGCTGCCTAAGCACATCATGGGTCAAAGGGCTTACCTTGGCTTTAGATCCTACTTGAATGTTAGCACAGATCAACTAGACACCCAAGCAATCACATCATATATCAAAGCATCGATCAAATCGATCTAGTCGATTACATGTCATCAAAACCATTACATGGTCATCCCGACTCTTCATTCTTGACTCTGAATCACGACCCTATAGGCATAATTTATTTTTAGTGAAATCACGGCCCCACTCGGCAAATTTTCTAGACTTGGTGGCATCACGGCCCCACCTGGCAAATTTTCTCGACTTGGTGGCATCACGCCCCACCCTGGCAATTTTTCTCGAACTCACAACCTTACACAGTTACTTTCCCTTCAAGTACCAACATTTTCCCAATTTTGAGATAAATTCTCATATTCACCAATTTCACTAAAATTTCATAATCTAATGCTCAAATAAATAAACAGAAAGCACCATTGGAATCAGCACAAAATTTCGGTCGTCGACTATCCCAGCCTAATTTCCGGAAAATAAATAATTAATTAAGTAATTACGAAAAATATTAAATAAATGCAATAAATCCAACTTAGGCCCGTTATAGCCTAATTGGAAGCCGATACGAACCCGGAAAATTACTGAGACTTGTTCCATAAATAACATGGCATGCCTACTTGCTAATGTCTATTTTTAACCACCTAACATGCATAATTAAGTCTCTAATTTAATTGATCTAAACTAATCTAACCGCCTAATTGCATTTAATTAAATCTAACCAACCCCTAAGAGTAATTAGCAAACTAATAAAGCATTAGTGAGTAAAACTCACTTGATATGAGCAAAGACAGGATCACCGCGACGGCGACGCGACGATGGCCAAAATCGGACTTTCGACAACACCGATGACGACTTGGAAGCTGGCTCAACAAATCTCGAAATCTCAACTGAGATTTGTTCTTGCTTTTGGGCCAGACCCAAGTTGGGTTGGGCCTGCTGAATTTCTGAACTGAATTTACTTGAACTGCAAATTGTGGACTGAAATTGGGCCTCAATCCTGCGGGCTTGAAGACTGAAATTGCTGGCCCAATCGTTGAATTCAACTAAGCTGTTGGTGGGTCGAAAGTGCTGGAATTCTGTGGGCTGGAATTGGCGATTGAGACGCTGGGTTTCTACAAACTCGCGTGGGCTTGCCGGGCTTCAGCTTCGTTGGCAGATGGTCCACGAAAGTTGTTGGATTTGCTGCTGGGCTTCGAGGATTCAACTGGCCGAAGACACGCGAGCTGATGACGCATGGACGGAAGCAGCTGCTGGCGAAGACGTCCGTGGAGATGCAGCTGGCGTCGTTGCTGAGAGATGGAGCGGACAGCCGTAGCTTGAAGAACTCTCGTCGATGGAGTCAACACAGGCTCTTGCGGGCATTTTCTATTGACCGAAGACTTGGACGTGAGCTGGCGATGGGGATTCGGTGGATTGAAGCCACGTGAGCTTCGGTGGTCAACAATCGGGAGAAGGGGCAGCTTCGTTTAACCAGCAGGGGACGCGTGGAGACTTGGATGAAGACGATGGACTTCGGTCTTGCTGGCATTGAGCTGGTGGAGAGATTCGCATGAGTTGTTCGGTCAACAAAGAGGCTTAAGTGCTTCCGGTTGTTGACTGAAGGGAACACTTGGCAGAAGACACTTGATGGAGGAGCAGCTTCGCTTGGGCCAAGAGAGACGCGCGTTGAGAGGAAACGGATGAGGGCAGCTCCTTCGGTGGCTTCGGTGGACTTCGTGGACGCGCGCTAGACGAGGCAACCGCAAGGGATGTCACACGTGAAGCTGCTTCGTTTGTTGTGGGCCGGTCGGTGAGCTCTCGGGCTGAAGCAACAACGAGAGGGAGAGAGAGATGAAGTTGCGGAGGGGGAGATTGGCGAGTGATGATGAAGACCGAAGATGAGGCGCACGTGAAGGAGAAGCCAGCTAAGAGGAGGGTGAACTTAGATAATCCTTAGCCATTACATCAATGCTTTTACCCACAAGCCCACAATCTCATCCCCATGCCTCTCAATCACTTTCAAGACAATATTCCACCAATAAATCAATTTAAAGTCAAATTAATGTTGCCCTCCTTTAAATCCGAATTTCACAATTTTTCGGGACATCTATTTCTTCAAAAATTTCCCAAATTCGATGTCCAATCCGATGTAGAAAAAGCCCACATAATTTCTATCAGTCCTCCTCGCCACATGGCTCAGCTTGCAAAACAAA
Source organism: Eucalyptus pumila (assembly GCA_016097595.1). Taxonomy (NCBI): domain Eukaryota; kingdom Viridiplantae; phylum Streptophyta; class Magnoliopsida; order Myrtales; family Myrtaceae; genus Eucalyptus; species Eucalyptus pumila. The sequence continues at coordinate 4,516,915 of CM027846.1, read as the reverse complement.
ATTTCATTTAATTTGACCTATTTCAATTTCCGTTAGTTTTCCGCAACGTCCGAACCCATTTTCCGTAAAAATCTCGATACCTCCGAAAAATCTTTTGAGACTGAGTTAAGGTTCCTAAAATAGCTTGTGACATCACCGAACTTTCGATTTTTGAAATCTGACTCAAATTGACTGTTAATTTCACTCCGGTGTGCTTTTAGCGTGACCTAGACTACTGGGTAGTTTTCATAACTTTTTAGGGCAATTGACTCGTGGTCGATTTTCTTCGAGCCACAATAAACCCACTCGACACATTGACGACTCTCGATTGTCGTGAAAATCTCGAGGGCTCGACTACCAACACAGCATCAAACGACGAGAAAAATCAAATTAGCTCTTGGTCGAATTTTTTCCAATTTAATGGAGTCACCCACGATCGGCCACACATCTCGCTTAAACCGACCTATCTTTGATCTCAATTCGATCTTTAATCGTGGCAAAGAATGACTCTAAAGATGAACACGGTCGGTAGTTCTATTTCTTTAATTCTTAAGTCTATCGCCTTAATATTCTTTAATGGCTTACCCAAATTTGTCTAGTTATCTCGAGTGATCAACTTTGAAACAACTCTATGACGCGTCAATGAAATGCTTCGATTAATTTAATAAAAAACAATACTGAAAATTCTGGATGTCACACACTAAATTTAAAAATTCTCGTCGATCGGTATTAAACTAATTTTTCTGTTGTTTTGGTACCCCGTGTTTGAAACGTTGAGATTTTCATAATAACTGAGAGTCGCCAATGTGTTGAAGAGGTTTATTGTGGCTTGAATAAAATCGACTATGGATCATTTGCACTAAAAATTTCTAAAAACTACCCAGTAACGTAGGGCACGCTAAAATCGCGCCATATTGAAATTAACCGCAAATTTGAATTCGATTTCAGAAATTGAAAGTTTTGTCATGCCACGAGTCATTTTAGGAACATCGACTCATCATCCAAAGATTTTTCTGCAAATCGAGGTTTTGGCGAAAAAAGTCAATATAGGGCCGTTTTCGACCAGAAAACTCAAAGGACCGTTTTTTATTGCGAAATTGGGATACAAGTTGGTTCTAATGGTAAGGAAAAATACTAATTTGATCAAGAACTCAACGGTTGAATTTTTAGAAGCCGAATTGAGTGAATTCAAGTGAGGATTTAATCTAATTTGAGGGGAAAACCTTCAAAATTCGTAGCCCCCCATGCCTCACACATTTGGACCATCTCAATGGCTTCCTAAGGAAGTCTTGTGGCTGGAAAAATAGCTGAGGAAGCCAGCTAGCAAATGGGATCAAGCCAAGGGGGACAAAGAGATAGAGAGGAGACCATGGTGGCCCCCTCCAAACCAGCCAGTTCCCCCTCCTTCTCCTTCTTCCTCACCGTCGACCCCTCCTCCTTTCAGAGTTGAAAGACTTCAAAAGTTGCAAATGAGAGTAGCCAGCAACCGTCCAACCAAGCCTCTTGCCCGTCCGAGCCGCTGTTGCCATCCAGTGCCACTGCGAGCCTTGCCCGCGAGCCGTGCGTTCCCCACGCGTCGTCTCGCCGGTTTCGCGTCTCCAGCTGCTTGTTCCACTCTTGCTTGCAGCTGTCTGAAGTCACCAGGCCGCTGTACGTCACCGTCGTGGTCGCCGGAGCTGCCATCTGCCTGCACGCCTGTCCAAGCTGCTGCAGTCCCCACTGTCCATCCTAGCCGCTTTAAGAAAACTGAGCAGCCTTGTTCGGCCTAAGACCAGAACTGAAATTTCTGGGTTTACTGGGCACTATTTGGCCAGTTTTAGTGCCCTTCCGCACTGTCGAGAGCAGCCTCGCTTTGGAGTTTATGGCCCGTCTCCACGTTCCCGTCAAAGTGAGCCCGTTGGATCGTTAATCAAGTGAGTTTACTCACTAATCCATGCTTAGGAAGTTAATTATGCTTAAGGTTGATTAGTTTAGATTAAGTATGGTTTAGGTGGTTAGTTAGAATGGGTTAGTAATTTCATCGTTCGATTTTGCATGTTAGGTAGTTAGAATAGTGCAATTAGCGAGTAGATAAGCTGTGGTATTTATTTAAACAAGTTCGGAATTTTTCCGATTCCATTTCAGTATTTAATTAGACTTTTCCGGCCTAAGTGTGCATTTTTGCTATTTATTGGTATTTAATAATTAATTTTCGAAATTATTTAATTAATTATTAATTTTCGGAAATTAGACCGGAATAGCCGGTGACCGGAATTTTATGCCGATTGTAGTTGTGTGATCTGTTTATTTAATTGAGTGCTGAATTGTGCAAATTGAGTATGATTTGCAATTTTGGGTATTTATCCCAAAATTTAATAATTTTGGTATTTAGTTAGAAAATACTGAGGCGTCGGTTTTTAATGCCAAAAATGTTTTTAGGCACTATAATAAATAGTGAGATTTTCAAGTGGGAGAAAATTGTATTTTGGTTAAAGCCGACTGTGTACCTACACACAATTATTTTTATCGAGTATGATAAAAATTGTGAAATGGTTAGATGATCAGGATAATATACTATATCAGCCTGTGAGCTTTGATATGTCAGCTTAAGGTGATCAATATATCGGTATACTATATCAGCCTACGAGCTTTCATATATTAGCTTTGGTGAGCAGTATACCTTAGTAGATTTTTGTGAGCATTTTGAGTAGACTATATTAGTCTATGGGCCTTGATATATCAGCTTAGGCTGAACAGTACACTCTGTTATCAGCTTTGGGTGAGCAATTCTTGATATGATCGAACTGGATAGATAGCATTGAAATGGTTGACCAAGAGATGGTCTTGATGACATGAATTGACTAAGTTGATTGATCAATGATTCGATTTGATTTGGCGCTTTGAGGTGTTGAAATGATTCGTTGAATTTATAAATTATATCGACTTGCAGGAAGGAATTGAGGCAAAGGTAAGTCCTCTGACTCGTATTTGTGCTTAAGTGACCCTTGGGGCGTATTTTCTTCCTAGTCGAGTCTTAGGGGATGAACTTGCTGAGACGTCGTCTCACCCCGTTGTGGGATAACAATTTAAGGTCCCTAGATGGCAGCTCCCTTCAAGCATTTTGGACAGCCAAAGAAGGTTACAGAGCATAAGTGTTTCATCCCACTTCATGGAGACCTAAGGGGATGGGTATATGAATTGATGAAATCCGTGGTCTGGGTCGATGTGGGTCTACCCAAAAATGTGCCCTCTTGATACAGATCATGGTATCGCCAGGAGCGGAATGGACAGAGAGAGGGGCCCATACCAGAGTCCGAGATTCATTTTTATGTGCTGGAGATTGCTTTTGTAAAGGGTACGACAGATCCACTAGGCGGTTTTGTGGTGGACCCGAACCTGTCGGATCCAAAGTCTTTGTTGTATTCTGAGGAGGACTCGACTGCTTGAGAAGTTGTAGCACAAAACCCCCCTGTTTCGTAGACATTGTAAATAGATCGGCTAGTATTGTATATGACATAGTCGATATGTATATATAAGTGGTGTGGTTTTCAAAAAGAAAAATTTGTGGCCCTACTTTTCTATCCCATCTTGTTGTTGTCTGGGGATCAATTATTCGTTTCCATATGTGCATTAAAATGAATGGGTCGGCGATGCGTCTTGGGACGTCGCTATTTAATCGACCAATGAGGGATGGGCACGCGCTTGGAGGATTGGGGCGTGACATGTCAAGTGGAAAGTATGCAGTTGAGACCTCCTAGCGCATAGGCCAGTACTCTTGAACCTCATTTCTATATGACCATATCAGAGTAACACTATAATAGCTCAGTAGAAAATAGGTAATAATATCAACAAAGCAATGAGTGATCTCATGTAATGCATGTGAATGCAACAGTTTATGTAAATTTGGGAGTACTAGTCAAGCTCAAAATTGAATAGTTCAAATGTTATGCAAGACAGGATGTAAAGGAGAAAAAAAAAAAAAAACAGAAACGAGGATTCAACGAATAAGCAAAGGAATCAAGAATCTCCTTTGATTAAGTTGTCTAGAGTTATTGGAGTCAACGAAAGATAACTCCAGAGAAAGAGATGAGACATAAATGAGAGTATAAGATGAAAAAGGACGAGCAACATAAATGACATACAAATGAACATTGAGAGACAATTGAAACATGATAAAACCCTCATTAATTCCGAAAGATGAAAAAAATCAAGATTACCGATGATTCGTGAAAGAGAGACAAATTTGTGTGTGTTCAAATTGAAGTAGTAGAAACAACACACGTTAGCCAAAGGAAAAGGACAAATTGCAAACTAAAGAATAATTTTGAATTACTTAAACAGGTCAAATTGCATTTGCCTTGTTTTCATTCTGTATACAAACAGCTAGAAGCTTTTAAGATTGTTTATGCATTGGTACCATGGAAGAAAGGTTGAGATGCTAATTGTCGGAGAAAACCTATTGGGCACAACTGCTATAAATAATTAGGACTAGGGCCTATCAAAGTACAAAGTAGGGTTGAGAAAAAAATTAAGGTATATCACGTTATGGATACTCCTTCAAGAGTTGCAATTATGCTAATGTTGTCAAAGGTGCCCCGCGCACTGGTACAGTTAATTGGGCTTGCAATATCGGCTCCTATTTGAGCGACGATCCTCATGCAAACAGCATGGCTTACATTCTCAAGGACATGGTGACTGTGACACCTAGTGACGTCGACTACGACTACTCTACCACATCTCCTTATACTGCGGCAGCCGCCTATGGTCATGCAACTTGTAGCCAAGCAGTTTCTTATAGCGATTGTGGCATATGCATGGGCTCCATTAAATCCCAAATACTGGCGATATGTCCGAACAGTCTTGGCCTTCAAGCGAAGCTTGAACATTGTAGAATTAGGTATGAAAACTACTCATTCAACGGTTTAGTAGTTTGGCGCCGAACATAGAGAACCTTGTTCTAATGGTAAAAACCCCGGGACATGTGTTGCTTTAGTTTGTTGAAGAATAAGTTCTTTAGTCACGTACCCTGATTTCTATTGTGCGTGGTTGTTTCTACCATACATGTTGTTATGTTTATTGTGGGAAATGATATCGTGTGTTTCTTATACTTTCTTTGTTATTTTAAAGTTTTCATATTGTTTTTTTTTTTTATTATATGATGAGAAGACCTAAGCAAGTAGCTAAAAGCTAACGACTATTATGAAAAATCAAATTTGCATTGTGCATCTAAGCTACACCCACATCATTGGGCTTGTTCCTATGATACTTAAGAGAGAGTCTTCAAAAGACGGCAGTTGGAGACACGCAAATAAGAGGACGTGCAAGACAGTGCAAAACCAGAAGCCTAAATCAATAGAAGGAAACGCTACCTAATGGTTAAAAGAAATGGCCAAGACCTTGCTAAAACCGCTTGTGAATTAACCATATATGTTGAACTCTAGGCACAACTCCTTGATGAAATTCAGAAAGAAACAACCATGACTTTGCCCCCAATTTTTGCATAAGGATCACTACCCGAAATAATTAAGGAGGTCGAGAACACATTTACAGCATACAAGATAGACGCCACGCGAGGATTCAGTCTTTTCAATGCCAAGAAAATATCTCAAGGAAGCCAAATCAGCCAAGTAGAAACTATGTTAAATCAGTTACTGGTCATACGATGTAAGTGTATTCAATATAAACCAAAATAAGTACAGAGGATGAGCTAATGCATGAAACACAAAATGGACTTATCCGCATAAGATTGAAGCAAACCAGCATCTACAAACGCAGTAGGAGATACTTAAGAAACCAACTTTCTTTGAAGATTTTATGAGTCATCATAAAAGTGGCCTTGCTTCAGTTGCTAAGCCCATGAGCCTGCTTTTTTAAATCAGGAAATGGACAAAAGAGACAGCCAAGGAGTTGATCCTCTTGCGATATACGCACGACTTCAAATTATTTTTTCTGACTTCGATTGATCATGTCTCCCACGGTATACAATCGTGAACTTAGCTCAAAGACTGGTCTCCAAAATGCTTGCACGATACTATCATTGGGTCAGCAAACAAAGAGTAGAGGGCATGACGAGAGGCAGATGGTCGCAAGTCCCCCTGTTGTAAGTGAGAAACTTAAAAAACAAACGGAAAAATGTGTTCCTGAGTGAGGAATTAGAACAGATAAAAATGCCAAGGAATGTACGTCCATTGAGAGCCAACCCTATTGATCGGCAAAGTTGTTAAAACTCATAAAAACAACAATCAAAACAGAAAAATTTCTGTTTTTGAGAGAGAGAAAAGATAAAAAAACAGAGCACTTCATACGTCTTGTGCTTAAGAAAAAACTGTCGAGTACAACCACTAAATACAAAACAAAAACTGCTCACGTACGTGCAACACATAACTGCACACAAACGTGCTATTAACTTCCTAGAAAATAGCAAAAACACTAAATACATAACTAAATAAACTTGGCTGTTTTTTAATAAAAAAACAGAGTAAAACAGAGCAGAAAACAGAACAGAAAACAACAGAAAACAGAGTAAAAAAAAAACAAAACAGAAAACAGCAACTGAGACATTATAATCCAACAAACTCCTTCTTGGATCAGTTGCTGTTACATACTCCAATTTTCTTTCTTAATACTTCAAATCTTCCAGCTTGAAGTGGTTTTGTGAACATATCTGCAAGCTGATCTTCAGATCTGCAATAGACCAACTTAACTTCGCCACTTTGTTGCACCTCACGCAAAAATAAAAATTTGACTTTGAAATGCTTGGTTTTGCCATGGAAAACTGGATTATGAGATATTGCTAACGCCGCCTGATTATCCACATTAACTTCAATGCAATCACTAGAATTCAACCACAGATCCTTCATTATCTTCTTCAGCCACAAAGCTTGATTTGCAGCTGCAATAGCTGCTATAAACTCAGCCTCTGCAGTAGACTGAGCTACAATCTCTTGCTTTTTAGAACACCAGGAGAAACAAGCAGAACCAAAACTGAAACAATATCCAGACGTACTCTTCATGTCATCTACTGAACTAGCCCAGTCACTATTAGAAAATCCTTGCAAATTAAACTTCTGACCTTTCTTAAACTTCACACCAAAGAACAATGTTCCTTTGAGATATCTCAAGACCCTTTTTGCTGCAATCAAATGTAACTGACTAGGACTACTCATAAACCTGGATAAAACACTCACAGCAAATAGAATATCTGGTCTGGTTGCTGTAAGATACATGAGACACCCAATCAGACTTCTATACATAGAAGCATCTATTGCATATGTTCCATCATTCTTCTGCAGCTTTTCTTTAGCAGCCATAAAAGTGCTTACATTTCGACAATCTTCCATCTGAAACTTCTTTAGAATTTCTTTCATGTATTTTTTCTGACAGATGAAGATCTCATATGTAGCCTGTTTGACTTCCAAACCCAAAAAATAAGCCATCTTTCCCAAGTCTGACATCTCAAAAACTGCAAATAAATCTTGCTTCACCTTCTCTATCAATTCCATATCATTCCCCGTCACTAATAGATCATCTACATAAAGTGACAGAATTACAACATTGTGATTCACCTTCTTGACATAAAAAGTGAACTCACTTAAGCTTTTTACAAAGCCAAAATCATGCAAATATCAATCTATCTTCCCATACCAAGCTCTTGGGAGCCTGCTTCAGTCCATATAGAGCTTTCTTCAACTTGTATACACTCTCTTCTTGCCCTTTGATACTAAAATCTTCAGGTTGTTCAACACAAATCTCCTTCTCAAGCTCTCCATTGAGAAATGCAGACTTGACATCTAACTGAAATATATGCCACCCCTTCTCTACCGCAATAGCTAACAGTAGTCTTATTGTATCAAGTCGTGCAACATGAGCAAATGTTTCAGAATAGTCTACTCCCCATATTTGTGCATAGCCTTTCACCACCAGTCTAGCTTTGTGTTTATTGACAGAACCATCAGGATTAAGTTTTGTTCTAAACACCCACTTAACCTCAATCACATTCTTATCAGATGGTCTATCAACAAGCTCCCATGTGTGGTTTTTCTGGATCATTGTAATCTCCTCCTGCATTGCTGCAATCCACCTCTAATCCTCCTTAGCTTCCACAAAGTTAGATGGTTCGAGCATTGCCACATTGCTTCTTTCATAGATTTCAGCAAGTGACCTTGTGCCCCTCACTGGTAAATCATCCACACTGTCTTCAAATCCATCTATAACTTCATCAACCTCTACATTTGTTGCAGGTTGTTTTTCGAACTGTTGCTTTTCTGCATTCTTTCCTTCCATCCAATTCCACTCATCTTCCTCTAGAAAAACATCTCTGCTTACAGTCACCTTTCTTGTCATAGGGTGAAAAATCCTGTAAGCCTTTGATTGAAGACTATACCCGATGAAGATTCCAAGCTCAGCTCTTTTATCCAACTTGTCCCTCTTGACTCGAGGAACATGAGTATAACACAAACACTCAAAAACCTTCAAATTTTTCACAGAAGGTTTAACACCATACCAGAGACTTCAAAAGGTGTTGACCTCTCTAAGGTCTTTGTGGGCAATGCTCAACAGGAACACTGCAGATAGCGCTTCCTTGCACCGAACTTCTTAGGCAACATCTTCTCCCGCATCATACATCGGCCATCTTCATAATACTTTTGTTTTTCCTCTCACCGACCCCATTCTCGTTGAGGTGAATAGGAACAGTGAACTGTTGCACAATTTCTGCTTGCTCACAATTTAACTTAAACTTGTGAGAAATATACTCGTAACCATTATCGACACGAGCATTTTAATTTTCTTCCCACTCGATTCTCAACTAAGGCTTTAAACTTCACAAACACATCAGCAACTTCGGACTTGGCTCGCAGAAAATAAATCCAACTCATCCTAGTCATATCATCGTGAAGGTAATGAAATACCTGCTACCATTGAGAGAAGACTCAGATATAGGTCCACATAAATCTGTGTGGACTAATTGCAGCTTCTCACGTGCTCTCCAGCCTCCTCATTTGAAAGGAAATCTGACTTGTTTGCCAAGAAGACAAGTTCTGCACTGTGGAAATTCCTCCTCCAAACTTGGCAAGTCATCTGCCAAGCTATTTCTCTGCATAAACAACATGCTCTTCATGTGAACATACCCAAGTCTTTTATGCCATATTTTTGCATTTTCTTCTTTGTACTTTAAAACCATTTGTTGCATCTCTTGTGGCTTGAACATGAAACTCTTGTCCTCCATTGGAATTCTTAGCACTTCTTTGCTATCTGCATTATTAATAAGACATTCCTTGCCTTCGAACTTCACTTTATAGCCCTTCTCAACTAATTGACTAACACTTAACGATTATGGTCAATATTTGGCACAAAGAGAACATCACGATCGCTTCACCTCCCGATTTCCTTCAATAGCCACCGTACCTTTCCCTTGCACTTCGATATACCGTCCGTTGCCAATTCGACTCGACTCCGATCGACTGTCTAGACTCCTAAACAACTTCGAATTGCCAGTCATGTGATTGGTACAGCCACTATCCACCAGCCATGCATCATTCCCAACAGAAGATTCAAAAAAAGAAGCTACAAACAAGTGCTCTTCCTCGCCATTCATCGCTACCCGGGCATTTCCGCTTGCTGGTAATTTTTTCCTTGCGAGATGGCTTCCATGTGACCCAACTTGTGACATCTTCTCGCATCTAGCATCGGCTTTCTCCAACATCTAAAAAAACGATGATTAGTTCCACCACAAGGTATTGACAAGGCTTTTTATTCATCTTCCATTTGCTAGACCCACCAGAATTTCCTTCTTTTGCTACAAACTTGGAGTCACCAGCATTTTCTCTGGACTGAATCCATTTCTTCCCTTTGCCTCCATCATTTGATTTCACTCTAGCTTGTAGCACACCCTCTACAAAGTCTTCTCTTCTCATCAGTCTTTTGTGCTCTTGTGCCTGCAGAGCATTTAACAATTCTGCAAGCTTTATATCAGCTAAGTCTCTTGTATTTTCCAGAGACGCTATGGTGGCTTCAAACTTCTCTGGAAGAGACACCAGGATCTTCTGAACAAGCCTTTCATCCTTCAAGTCAGTCCCTAAAACTCTGATTTTTTCAGCTATCCCAACCAACCTATCGTAGTACTCCTTCACTGACTCTGAATCCTTCATCTGCTATCTCTCAAACTCCCTCAAGAGATTCAGCACCTTCATGCCTCTTATCTTCTCATCTCCCTCGTATTCATCATTCAAGAAATCGCATATTGCCTTTGCAGAATCACATCTCATGATCCTTGTGAAGATAGTGGGTGAAACAGCAGCGTACATGCATGACTTTGCCTTGGCCTTTCTTGTGATTCTCTCTTTATGGTACTTTATCTGATTCAAAGTCCGTCATCTTGACAGCCCAAGCTTGATAATTTTCCCCAGAAAAGACTGGAGTTGCCATTGCAGAGAATCCACTCGATCCTGCCTCCATCAGCTTTTTCTTTGCAAATCGGAAGCAATCTTCACTCAATTACCCTCACTTCACAGTCCCTTAAGATCCCACAAATGCTCTGATACCAATATTAAAACTCATAAAAACAACAATCAAAACAGAAAAATTTCTGTTTTTGAGAGAGAGAAAAGATAAAAAAAAAACAGAGCACTTCATACGTCTTGTGCTTAAGAAAAAACTATCGAGTACAACCACTAAATACAAAACAAAAATTGTTCACGTACGTGCAGCACATAACTGCACACAAACGTGCTATTAACTTCCTAGAAAATAGCAAAAACACTAAATACGTAACTAAATGAACTTGGTTGTTTTTTAATAAAAAAACAGAGTAAAACAGAGCAGAAAATAGAACAGAAAACAGCAGAAAACAGAGTAAAAAAACAAAACAGAAAACAGTAACTGAGACATTATAATCCAACAAAAGTAATTCAATTGCTGCAGTGGAAAACACAATGGAATTTACATCATCTGGGCCTGACTGCGATGAAGCTGATTGTTGTTCTCAAGACGTCTAGCATTGGGAATGTTTGTCACTGGTGCTCATGTTCACCCATCATCAGAAGCTTTTCAGAAAATCCCTTGCAGTGCAAAGGAGAAGATACTTCAAGCAGCTTTCATATGCTTGCAGCCATGTTCCTTAGTCAGCAAGCCGTCCCTCAAACTTCGCTGTTATTTGCATGTAAGAAGCAGAGCATATAAACCAAATATGTAATCGACCTGTAGTGATAATCTGAGAACAACGCTCAACCCAAACATTCTCCACTACCGATTCAAATACCATCCACTTCAAGGTATGCATCTTCTTCGAAGTATCTATGGTAAATAGGACATTGAAAGGATCGGAAAACTAGGATCTCTCTGTCTCAAAGCACATACACAATAGGCTAATAAGGATTTATGACATAATATACTTTATGACATAGCAAAGTTATCGCTATTAACATCTTTTAGATACAATATCATCCTCAGACTGCTTGATCATTTGTATGACTTTAACCTGTTTGAAATACATTAGGCATCAGAAGCACTAACAGATGAGTATACATACCAGTTAAATACACAGACTTCGTACCGAACCTAGATATAAGAGGATCAAAATCCACCTTCCACCCCTCCAAACATTTGCTGTCTTGACAGGTTCGATATATTGAACTGTCTCCCAGATTTAAAACAACTTCATTAATGGGACATGAGACTCAGTGAGATGATGCTTGGAAGAAAACTTGGCAGTAATCTGATTTATTCTGCATCACATTTCAGATGAAAAAGTGGACAGATCTCAGAGACAATGGAGAGTTCTACTAGAAAAGGAAGAAGTTCCATCTGTCACGAGATATTTGACCCACAACTCCATTGTCGCTACATTTGCAGAAAAACCCCTTTCAACCATTTCACTGACAAGTTGTGCGGCTCTAGTATTTTTGTTATTTCTTAGTAGTCCTTGGATTATTGTGTTATAATTGACCCCATTTGGAAAGCATCCATTTCCTTCCATCTCCTTTAGGAGCTGATATGCTTCCTCCGTACATCCACCTTTGCACAACCCATGCATGAGAATGTTATATGTCCACACGTTAGGTCGCAAGCCTCGATCATGCAAACAATCAAACAGCCCCTTAGCATCGTTGAGCTTTCCAACATTACACATGCCATTTATTAGGATACTGTAAGTCACGATGTTTGGGACAAATTTGGATTCTTCCATCTTTCAAGCAATATCAAGGCCTTGTCAATCTGCTGCATTTTGCATAAGCCATCGAGGAAGGCATTCAAGGTATAATGATTTGGAGAGAGATCGCGAGACTGCATCTCGTTAATTAGCTGCGCCGCGGCTTCAAGGTTCCCAACCTGGCAAAATCCGTTTACGAGAGTGCTGTACGTGATGACGTCAGGATTCAGGACCCTTTCAAGCATTTCTTGGAAAAGCATCTTTGATTTGTCAACTCTTTTCTCCTTGCAGTACCCATTAATCAACGTGTTATAATAAACAACATTAGGTGAGCAGCCTCTTTCAACCATCAAATTAAGAACTGCCAGAGCATCATCCATCCTATTTTGCAAACAATAACCATTCATCAATGTATTATAAGTGACGCTATTAGGCATTTTACCTAATTGAATCATCCGGTTGATTATGGCCTCTGCCTCTACAAGCATTCCCTCTTTACAATGTGCATCCACCAGAATATTGAAGGTCTGAACATTCGGCATGACTCTGCTTTGCACCATATGACTCAGCAGTCTTTGGGCCTCTTTCAATTGGCCGGAATTGCACACTCCTTGAATGACAGAGGTATAAGTAACGACATCCGGTTCAATTCCTGCCTCCATCATCTTCTCCATCAAGACCGTAGCATCTTTCCATTGGCCTAGCTTGCACAAGTAATGAACCAAGGCGCTATAGGTGAATATGTCAGGTTGGATGCCTCCGCTTGTCATCTCTTTCAACAATATGAGAGCATCTTCCATCTGGCCTACATTGCACAGACTGTGGATCAAGGAGTTATAAGTAACAACATTTGGTTTGATACCTTTCTTACTCATGCTTTCGTGGAGTCTCAAGGCCTCTGTGATCAATCCCTCCTTGCAAAGACTATCAATTACTATGTTGTACGTGAAGGAATTGATCCTGCAGCTTCTCTCTTCCCAGTCCCTCAGCAATTCAATTGCCAATCCGGTGTTACCTGCCCTGCATAACCCCTTGGCAATTATCGCATACGTGGTCTCATCAGGTTCGGGGCCATTTCGTCCCATATCATCGAGGAACCTCAAGGCTTGATCAGTTTTGCCCTGAATAAAGAGACCGTCAACCAGGGTGCTCGACGTCACCACAGTGATGGGAAACCCAAGCTTGAAGATTCTGCCCAGAATAGACAAACCCAAATCAACCCGCCTTAACCGGCAGAAGCAATTCATCCAAATAGTGAGCAACACAACATCATCCTCGACCCCCAAAGAAGGCAGCCGCTCAATCAAGCGGATGGCAGTCGAGTAGTGCTTCATCCTCACTATAGCACCCAACAGTAGATTGAAATCCCTGGAGGAAGGCAAGGGGCTCGCCTTTATCAATTTACCGAAGCAACACAGGGCATCGCCGACACTCGTAAACACACCACCACCACCATCAGCTCTGCGATTTGTCCTCACGTAACTCAAGCCATGGTTGGGGTCGTCTAAATTAGGGTAAGGGGTCGAGGAAAACCTCCGACGACGGGGAGACGAGAAAGGGAGATGAGAAGGATGAGGGAGATGGAGGATGGAATGGGATGACGACTCGCTGGAGAACGCAGTTGGAGCACGAAGAAGGAGGAAGATGGAAGAAGCAGGGCAGAAATTCGTTGGCTTCATCGGTTGATGATGAATCTGCAAACTGAAAAGCTTCAGCTTATGGCTCTCTCTCTCTCTCTCTCTCTCCGTCTCTCTCTTTCCAGCTTTTATACTCAGGCTTGGCTCTGCCGTTTCTTGGTTGTAATATCGAACATGATTTCAAATGATTTCGCATCATCATTTACTGACAATACAAATATTTCTTTTATTGATTTTTTTTTTAAAAAGTGATACAATTAATCATTTTCACCATAAAATCAGATTTTCATTTTTCATTAGTAGTGGCTCATGCGCACAACTTTACTTCTCTGGCAAGTAGTCGAGATTTGCCTGGACTGATAAATAGTATGATAACTTGATGATGAGCATCTAATAATATATTTCAATCAGCTAAACTTGTATCTACGATTGCATATGTTTGTATGGATGAATAAATTATAGCATATAACATGGAATTTAACTCATTCCATGTCCCAATCCAACAATTGAAGTTCGATTTGACAAATATTTCTAACTCAATCATTCCTAATTCCACTACAAGGCCTTGAGCATTATTCGCAATCCTTCTTAGAAATATAATTGTCCAAGGACCTAAACAATAACACCGAAGACGATTTATGAGCTAGAGAGAGAGCAGTGACGGGCTATGGCATTAAAATTTGCCACACAATCACAAGAAAATAAATTAAAAACAAGAAAGAGAAATTGAAACGCAAAATTTATCTTAGATCGCTCTTAAACTAGGAGTACATTCAACAAATAACTCTACTATAATTAGCACATTGCATCTCTATGTTACAACTTTCAATTACAAGAGAAAGAAATTATATATGCCCGATAACTTTTCATGGGCTCAAATTATAATAACCTCCAAACTCCTCTATGCCTTCCTATTAATTAGGAGTATGAATCACATCCCCAATATATCATATAATATGGAAATTGTGGTTAGAGAAGCAAAAGTGGCAAAAAATAGGGATGGATTTGAGTGGGGCACAAAGCGGGAGAGAAGCAATTGTGGATTTATCTTATATCATCATTTACCGACAATACAAATATTTTTTTATCAATTTTTTTTTTTTTTATAAATGATACAAATGACCATTTTCACGAGCTAAATAGAGAGAAAGAACATGAGTAGTAACGAGCTATGGTGTAAGGATTTGACGCACAATTACAAAAGAAGAAGAAGAAGAACAAGAATAAGAACAAAAGCGAGAAAAAATAAATTGAAACACAAGATTTATCTTAATTGCCGGTCAAGGGGTCGCGCACGCCGGCAACTCGCTACTTGGGGGTCACTTGAGGTCACATGACTGCGAAGCCATTCAGCAGCCAGATCAGATTGCAGGTCGCCGATGGCTAAACTTTAAAAAAAAATGGAAAAACTTTTTTCTAACAAAAATTTATTAAAAGTCCTTTATAAATGTAATTTTTATCGAACAATATTTAAACCAAAGTTGTTTTTCTATGCATTTTAAAATTATAATTCACCAAACACTATTTACATTTTGGAAAACCCCTTAGACCCAAAAATGTTTACATTTTCCCAAGAACATTTTCTCAAAACTGAATTAAAGGGGACCTATATACCCAATAGCTATTCATAGGCTTGAACCCTTATTATTAATAAAATACAAGCTCAAACCATAAAAACTCCTGAATTGAGACTATGAATCACGTCCCAATATGTAGTATATCACGGAGATTGTTGTTGGAGAGGCAAAACTGGCAAAAAATAGGGATGGATTTGAGTGGGGCAAAGAGCAGGAGAGAAGCAGTGGTGGACGGCAACAAAAACTCCAGTGGTGGACGGTAATGGTCAGGCTAGTCATTGGTGGCTGCGATTGGCGAGAGAGGCAAACAAGAATTAGAGGGCGAGAGAGGTATCAAACGTGAGTGAATCGAGGGCAACGAGCTTACCCAAAATGAAAAACAAAATGAGTTCACTTTCATTAAGAAACTCTAATTGGTAGTGCCTTAAACATTTATCTCAAAGCTTTAGTCTTTTGAAAAAATATCCCAAATTAATACCTCATGATATATTTATCAGGGAAAATCTCAAATAGGGACCTAGAGTACCCTCCTTTTCTCCAAAAAGGACATAAAGTTAAATTTATCTCAAATAAGGACCTAAAATGATTATTTAGTCCGAAAAAGGGCCAACGATTCTTGGCCGACAAGTAAATAGTTACATCTCCAATGCATTTTCCGGTGGCCTGATTAGGTATTTTCGTCCAACTTTTTTTTTTTTTTTTCATTTTTGGTTGTCCTGCTCATCGTCTTCTTCGGGGCACGTCTCCTTTGATTTCCCCCGTGAAACAACACGCTGCAATTATCCATTTCGAAAGGCACCCATTTGCTGCCTTCACTTAGGAATTCCAACAAACACCGACCAAACATACACACTATTATATCCAAAACGCGCAGAACCCTGAACTGTTCACTCGAGACGGTAACGACACAAAGCAAAGGGGAAGGAAAACGAAGTGCCCACCTTCTTGAGCAGCTCTTCTGGTCCGAAAGCCTGGAAATTTGCGCTCGGCACACTCGATTTGGGTGAGCTCGGGACGGAGAAGAGAGCTCGAAGCAGCTGTCCGCAACTAGCCACCGGTACCATTTCTTCATCATCAGTTGCCTCCTGACCATGACAGTGAGCCAGTTTGCAACACTGCTGATCATCCTGGCATCAAAGATCGAGAAGAATTTCTTCGATTCCAGAGATCTTGTAGTGAGTGAATTTAACGAATTCAATTACGTTCCCCGGAATATGTTTGTCATCTTCGTCTGATTTTCCTGATGCATTTGTTGCAAGTGTGTTCGGTTGTTGAGCTGAGTGGTCTGTTCTTGTGCTTGTTGGGGGCTGCAAGAATCACCCACAGTGCTCAAGGGATTGCCTCTTTGGCCACTAGATGGCACATGCTAGTGACTTTTGCTTCTGCTTCTGGTTCGAACCGCCTGAAACCCGAAACCGTGGAACACGACGACTCGCACAGTGACACCAACTCGGATCTCCTCATCCCAGTCTCCACCTTCTTGGATTCTAGCTCATTCCAAATCCGACAAGCACTAGGTCATCCATATCCACACATATCCATACACATGAAATCCATCATTGAAGCTCAAACCTCACTTCGATGCCATCTCTCATTCGGTGTACTGTATGTGCAGTGGCGTAGTTGGAGCTGAACAACGGCGGGATGACGCTATACGGGTTTGCACTGGACCGGAGCCGAGGCCACCCTCACCAGATCTGGTGAGGGCTCGGCAGCCCTCGCCCACTGCCGGCGATGGGCGTCCAGCCCTCGCCGGCCCTTCCCAAGTCCGATCTTCTTGGTCTAGGTAAGGAGAAGACGAAGAGGGGAAGAAGAAGATGATGAACATTGCAACCATAGACCAAAAAAAAAAAAAAAAAAAAAGAATAGAACAAACCAAAAATATAAAAAAAAAATAATAATTTTTTTGGACAAAAATATCCCTGATCAGGTTACCTAATATGTATTGGAGATGATCTATTCACCAAATTCTACAAAGTAAAGTTAACTTTCTTTGGACTAAATGACCACTTTGCTTCTTATCTAAGACATTCCATTTTAGATCCTCTTTTGAGAAAAAGATACACTTTGGGTCCCTATTTGGGATTTTCCCTATTTATCATAACTAATTTCACCTCACTAAACATCCCAAATTGATAGCCCTCACCCAAATATATGCTCAGTTAAATGCATACACATCAACATACATGAATTTTCCACATCAGATCAATCATTTTTCACCTCTCATTCGTCTTATAGTCATCCGCCATTTGTGTTGATAAGTATGCATTAAAGTAGATTTTGGTTTGGAATACCAATTTGGTTTTTTTTTTTTTAGTTTGTGAGATGAAATTAATTTGCTATAAATGTGTAATGTGTTTACTAATTTGAGATTTTTTAGTTGTATTAACCCAAAAATAAAAATAAAAAAAAAGCCAAAATATCTTGTTAGACGCTTTTTCTTATACGACCCTTAGAATGGGCTTTTCTCAAATTCTCCAAGAAGTGAGCTATACCCTATGCTCATCACCGATGCTAAAATAGCCGTTCAACGAGCACGCGACGGTCACATGGCCATCTCCACCATCGGTTAGGGTTCAATTCGTCCCAAAACTTCCATTTCCCTCAAAATTACTCACGTGAAGTCCCATAAATTGCACAAAATAAGCCCCCCAAATCCCGGTAATGTATCATTTAAAAGCTTGTTTCGAATAATTTCTGATGGTATAAATTTTGTTCCACACACAGTGCACCCAAAATCAACCAAACTTTTTCGATTTGATGAACAGCATATTGGCTAAAATTGATACGAAAATTGAATGAAAAAGAAGATCACATTCGGAAGGCAACATATCTGCACTCATTAGGTCTCATGATATTTCACTAAAAGATACTATGCTGCCCAAATTATCAAATACAATGAATAGAAAACAATCAATGCTTTAATATAGATGCGGCATATTGTTCTTCGAAAAGGAAAAAAAAAATGTCTTCTTCCTCTCTTGCTATTTTCTCAAGTTGAATAATAACATTTCGTATGCACATACAAGATAATTATCTTTTATCCAACCAATTTCCTTTTTTGAAGCCATGATAGCTTGTTTTGAGGAGAGTGGTGCTTATACATAGGGGTGAGCAGTTCCAGATTTTTTACAAGTTCCACCTAAAACATAGAACCTATTTGCTAAAATAGGTTCATTATTTTTTGGAAGCTAAAACCTATCCCGCATACCTTAAAACCTAGAATCTACCTTGTAATATGTTCCAAGGTCGGTTCCAAGTTCTACCCAGGTTCCACTCATATTATTAATTGAATAATTACAGTGAATTATCATTTTTAATGACAACTACTTACTGTTATAATCAACTGATTACAACTTATATTTAGATACATGAATAATATAAAATATTAACAAAGTAAAAGAATCTTAGTCATAAAATGAAAACTCAGACTAGTGGTTCAATAAACACTATGGAATATTGTAGAATCATGTGAAGACATTAACAAACAAAAATACCAAAAATTGTTCTAGCTTCCACCTACCTAGAAACTAGAACCTATCATCGAAATAAATTCCTTAATTTTTTAAACTTGAAACCTATCCTATATACATTAAAACTTAGAACTAGACAAATTCTTACTGATCTGATTATTTGGTTCCAGGATCTACCTTGGAGCTATGCTCACCCCTACTTATACACACTACATATTCTCTTAGAAAGAACTTTAAAGAACATGGGTCGGGTTTATTGAGTCCATCCATTTTGGGTAGACTTGACCTAATATCCAATAGGCCCGAATTTGAAAACACTATCGCATAGAGCAAAAGGTACCACAACGGTGATTAGTAGCGACGGTACTTGTGAGCTGTTTCCATTAGCAAGATACAACACTAAAGAAGGGAACATAGGACCACTCGATAGATTTCCTACAACGCAACGTCCCATAATAGGATCATGGCATAATTAGGACATTAGAGGCTAGTTCCACATTCTCTGGCACATGCGCAAGGGATTGCAGATTCCATGATGCACTTCCAATCATTTATATGAACAGCAAAGAGGAAAGGCCTAACTAACATTCTCAAATCATATTTCTTTCTAAATATCTGTCATAAGAGCTAGAAACGCGGTATCGGCCACTGAGGTGCAAATTACCACCAATTCACAAGACCACATAAAACAAGATGCTGTTTAGGTACCCACAAGAGGGCTTAGCTTAAAAACTTGTCTCTAAAACGCTTGCATGCTATTATGATTGTGTAAGCAAACAAAGAGTTGAGGGCGTAACGAGAGGCAGACTTTCCAGGCATATTCGCCCGCTGTAAGTGAGACTTAAAAAAAAAGTGTTCTAGAGTCAATTTGGCCTTGTTTAGTAACGCTCCAAACAATGTCTAATTTTATTTTATTTTTATTCTCCGAAACAAGGGAAAAAAGAAATTCATTTGGTAAATTTTTTGTTTTTGGGAACAAAAATCCATATTTTTGTTCCTCTATCTAGCTTTCATTAGATAAGGTTTCTTCTACTCCTTTTGGTTCTATCTCAGAAATAAGAGTTAGAGCACTTAAGGGTGCGTTTGTTTGCGTTTCTGTTTAAAAATTGTTCCAGGAAACAGAAATAGAAAAAAGTGTTTCTGTTCCTGGGAACAATTTCTGAACAAAAAAACGCGTTTGGTAACTGTATAAAATTTCTGTTTCTGGAATAGAAAAAGAATAGAAACACGTTTGGTAACTGTAAAAAATTTATGTTTCTAGAATAGAAAAAGAACAGAAACACGTTTGGTAATGTACAAAATTTATGTTCCAATTTTTTTTCAATTGTTTTTTTTTTAATAAAATGTGAACTTGGTATTGAAATTATCATTCTCATGAAATGCTCATCAATTTAATTTTGTTCATATTAAGTGAAAACAAACATTCTAGACTTGATCATATTTGCTTAGTCGGAGAAATTTTTTTAAGTTTGTACCAAAATTTTCCCATTTGTTTTTTTTTAAAAATAAAGTGTAAACTTGACTTTGAATTCTCATTATCATAAAATGCTCATCAATTTAAACTTCTTGAAGATTTACCAGTATAATTATTCCAACTGATTTTGATTAAAAATCGATAAAATAGACTCCAAGCCATCTTATATAATAAAAAATCAATGTTTATGTTAACAATTTCTACAAGTTTTGCAAATTTTTCATAATTTTTTTTTCTTTTTCCTTTTTAATTGCACCCATGTCGACCACTAAACAATGGCTCAAGGCAAGGGGCGTGACCCCTACGAGAGCTTTGTGACTTTCGCCTAATGACTAGTGACCAAGTCCCAAAAAAAAAAAAATCATAAGAAATCGCTCCAATATCATATGTCACGTAAAATTACTAACGTTTAAATATCATATGTCACGTAAAATTACTAACGTTTACGTCATCAAATTCAAAGGAATTTATTAATAAATCATCAAAAAGTTGAGAATAAATTAACCAAATTGAACGATTTAAAAATAAATTAATTATAGTACAAAAAGTTTAGGACTTTCTCGGTCATCGTCCCAAAGTATCCCCAATAATTAAGTGAGGACATCCTTAAAACCTAAAGGATACGCAACAATTTTAAATAGAAACCGTTCCGGAGCACGCTTAAAAATCCTACAATAGGGTCTAGGAAATAAATCCAAAAACAATTGGATGGGTTAGGGATTGATCTCATGTCATCTCATCTCATCGCATCAAAATCCTGCAATGTAGACTGCAGTCTACCGCACGGCAAAAGAAGCACCTTTTGCAAGACCATGTCAGGATGAGCTTGCAGATTACCGCGTGGTAAGTGAATATGGTCATGCAGCACCTGCGTTAGCTATCAATCTGCATCCCCAACTAGAGAAAAATCAGTGAGAGTAACTACCGGCACCAGCCGAAAAGACGAGATAAACAAGCCAACTATCGAAAAAACTGCTTTACAGGGATTAAGATCTAAGTTACAGTTGCAAGTAACCCGAAAGCTATGTACCGGAGCACGACCCACAAGCTATGCCTGCATTCTAGCCATATGACTCCTACGTTCTACTTCTATCCAACGCTATTTTACACATTCTATAAGAGAGATACACAATGCCTTCCACCAGGATCCAAGCCGCACAGCAAGCACTTTGATTTCATGGTACCGAATGCGCTTTTTACTCATATTCCACATCATGAAACCTACAGTTACCAGCTCACAGATGAAACGAATGCGTGCGTCCAAAGTCCATTCCAGGCCACGAGTTTGACCACCGATTAAGAGAAAAATCAGTTTTCCAGACTTGAAGAAGCACCTCCACAGTCAGATTAATCGCTCCTGTATATCCCAGAGCTGCAAACCCAGATTGAAAACCTCAGTCCAACTCAAGAAAGACAGTTCATGAGATGCACAGCTAGATGGCTCCTTGTTTGCCTGAATCCTCTCTACATGATGGCAACGGAAATTTTTTGATTTAGTATACACTCAATCTAGCTGGTCTGTTAGTTAATCAAGACCTAAATTACATCGAGAGCCATCTCATTCATTTTAACTAAGTAATCATTGGAAGCTCTCTGTGCAGGGAAGCTGGCCAAAGACCTTCCGTTCATTTCTCCACTGATTCTGGAGAGATAGTTGAGACCAACAAGCAGCTCGACAATAGCAGTTTCAGTTTTTGCTTGATTGGCAAAGAAGAGTGTCTGAACTAGATGTACATTTGTTCCCGAGACCTCATGCTGCTTCTCAATGTTTCGCTCAGACTGCCACTTAATCGTGTTATGAGCAAGAGGAGCCAGCCACTCCAACATCTGTGCGACAGAACAACAGGATCGCGGGACAAAGATCAACAGAACAGCAACTCGTCATGGTGTCGAGGAACGCCAGCAAAGGCCAGATATTTGCCCCGTTTCGTGCCCTTTCCCCCATCACCGGTGCCAGCACCATTGGGCACGGCAGAAGAGCCGCCGATGGTTCCGGTTCCGACACACGGGCGGCGCTCGGCTGGAGCCTGAGCAGCGCGACGCTCGCTTTACTCGCTCGCTCGAGCCCGAGGCAACGCGGGCGCCGCCTGAGCCTCGAGCAGCAGCGCGACGCTCGCTGCTGCGCTCGCTCGCCCAGATCTCGAGCGAGCGGACGAGCTGCTGCCGCGGATCCGGGTGAGCAACGCTCGCCCGGATCTGCGAGACTCGCTCGAGCAAGCGGCTCGCAGATCCGGGCAAGCGCTGGCTCGAGCGAGCCCTAACACTCGAGCTCTCGCCGAAGTGAAGACAATCGGTGAAGGAGGAGCGGTGACCACGTTTACCTGGTGAAGGAGCAGCGGCTGTCGAGACGAGGCCGCCGCCGACGCGCTCGAGAAGACGATGGAATTCTCTCGCTCGCGGGAGGAGACGCTCGTCGCAGAGACGCTCGTCGCCGGGTCGCAGAGGAGAAGCTCGTCGCTCGTCGCAGGTCGCGGGGAGGAGAAGCTCGTCGCAGGTCGCCGGAGGAGAAGCTCGTCGCTCGTCGCAGGTCGCGGGAGGAGAAGCTCGTCGCGGGGGAGAGAGGCGTTGTTCGAGCACTATCCAAGAAATAAAAAAGGAACACAATTTTGTTCCTTTTTTGTTTCTGATTTGTGTTTCGAAACAAGAAACACAAAATTTGTGTTTCTTGTTTCTGTTTCTTTTTTGTTCTTGGAACAAAAGAACAAAAAAGGAACAGAAACGCGTCCAAACGCGTTTCTGTTCCTTTTTTGTTCCCAGGAACAAAAAAACAGAAAAAGTGTTTAAAAACAAAAAAAAGAAATACAAACAAACGCAGCCTAAGTCTCCTTTTACTTTGGATGTGGTACGAATCATTTCTTCTATGTTGCCAATAATAAGATTTTTAGGATGGCTTGATTTGTGCTTCCAGTTATTGTTGAATTTGTCATTGTCTACAAGGATTTGTTGAACATCTATTTTCTTTGATTCTTCTATCTTTTCTTTTGCCTAACTTTGATCACCAGAAGACTGAGGTTCCTTGAGGGGATCAAACTTTGTTAAGTCTGAGACTAGCTCAAACTCTTCAAGTTTAGTCTTGTCTTGTTGGTTATGGACATTTTCTTGAAATCTAACATTCATTTATTCTTCAACAGTATGTGTATTCTTGTTGAAGACCCTATAAGCTTTGCTTGAAGTAGAATAGCCAGGAAATATTCCTTCATCCAATCTTTTTTCAAATTTCTCAGGCCGATCATTTACATTCTTCAAGATAAAGCACTTGCAACTAAACACATGAAAATAAGAAATATTTGACATTTTCCCTTTGTAAACTTTATAGGAAGTTCTCTTTAGGATGAGTCTTAGAAATACTCTATTAATTATATAACAAATGGTGGAAACGCTCCTGCGCAAAAATGAGAAGAGACTCTACTTTCAATTAGTAGAGTTTTGGCCATCTCCAATAAAGACCTATTTTTCCTTTCTACAACTTCATTTTGTTTTAGAGTATAAGGAGAGGAGCTGAATCTTCTTAGCAAACTTTGAAAAATATGAGAAAGTTTCTGTTTTATTTTCCAAGAAGAAAACCCATGTAAATCTTGAATAAATATCCATAACTATTAAACAATACTTCTTGCCACTGATACTTTGAATTCTAGTTGATCCAAAAAGATCCATGTGAAGAAGCTGCATGACGCAATTAGTTGAGACTTGATTTATAGGCTTGAATGAGCTTCTGACTTGTTTTCCCAAGATACATGGAGTACACAACTCAGACTTCTGGTACATCATTCTAGGAAGATCATGGACCAGCTTTTTAGACGATAGTTTAGCAATTTGTTTCATATTAACATGTCTAAGTTTACGGTGCCAAAGATTTGCTTCATCTTGAATTGAGATAAGACATTGAGAGCTCTTTGGACTTATGTCCAGAAGATAAATATTACCATGTCTTCGTCCAGTGAAGGTTTGAGAGAAGTCTTGACTAACTCCAGAACAAACATCTTCTTGGAAATTGATTTTGAATCCCATATCACATAACTAGCTTATGCTCAGAAGGTTATAGTTCAAAATTTTCACCAGGAAAACATTATTGATGATCAAACTTCCAATCCTCACTATTCCATATCCAATAATTTTTCATTTGTTGTTTCCACCATATGTAACATTTCATCCTCTTTGTTTTTCTAGCTTTATGAAACTGCTTGAATTTCCAGTCATATGTTTACAACAGCAACTATCCAAATACCATTTACTTTTCTTCTTAACAATAACCTATAGTAAAAAAAAAAAAAAAAAGGCTCTCATACTTTCTTCAGTACCCAAATTTTCTAGGGTCCTTACGGGTTAGTTTTAAAAATAGTCTTTGCCCAATCTTTCTTAACAGGTCTCCAAACTTTAGAACATTCATTATCAAAATATTGTTGAGTTATCACACTTAGAACATTTAAGAGCACTTCAACCAACGGGTTTTACAAAAAAAAAAAAATTGAAAATGATTTTGTAAACAGATTTTGGAGGTCTTTGTTTAAGTCTCTCATTGACTTTAGGAAAGTCGATCAAAAGAGTACTTTCTTTACTCAGACTCAAACCAGATTTGTTATAATTGGGTATTTGAGCTAAAAGAATTTTCTCTAAAGTTTGTGATCCTATGGAGAACTTTGTAGAAATATTTGAAATCTCCTTTTTCAAACATTCATTTTCTTTTGAAAGAAAATCAGTATTTTCTTTCAAATCATTAAAATTATTTTTCAAATTTTCAAAATTTTCTCTCCAAGAATTATCATATTGCCTGAGTTTTGAATCTTCCTTTTTTAATTCGGAGATCCTTTTAAGGAAATATTTGAGGTTCAAGCAAAGTTCATCTATATACTTAGAAACTTTAATAGGAATTTTTGAATGACTTACCTTAAATTCCTTGTCGACTCAATCTGTGTTTAAGTCCGACTTCGATTCTGAGTTAGCCATCTTATAGATATTTGCAAACTCATCTTCACTTTCCTCACATTCTATGTCACTCAAGGTTTTTGCTTTTAGTACTTTCTTGTATTTTTCATACTTTCCTTTCTTCTTTTTTAGCAAAGGATGGTTAGGCTTGATGTGTCCATTCTTTTTACACTCAAAGCATATTACATCCTTGCTAGATTCAACATCTTCCATTGATTTTTTTCTGAAAATTTTGCTTGCTTTGCCTTTTCCAATTCAATCTTCTTCATTTCCTATTCAGTTACCTGAATTTCTTTATCATGAGAGCCAACTTCTCATCGTCCATATCATTATCTATATCTGTATCATCAAAATCAATATTAGTTTTAAGCACAATTGACTTCTTACCTTTTGGATCCTCTTCGTCATTGATCTATTCCACTTCATACGATTAAAAAGTGTCTATCAACTCATCAACAGAAAGATGCATGATTCTTTGTGTCTTCTAGATTGATGTTTTCATATGGTTTTAGTCCTTTGAAAGTCCTCGTAGAAGCTTGTTAACCTTCATTGGAGTAGAAATTGGTTGACCTTGATATGCCAACCCATTTACAATTTTTGTAAATCGATTGAACATATCTCTAATAGATTCTCTAGCTTTCATTCTGAAGGATTCATATTGGCCAAGTAAGATTTTTTATTTTTTTTTTTGTCTCAAATACATGATATGTTCTTCAAAGGTAACATGAAGTCTATCCCAAACTTCTTTAGCTGTTTCACATGAAGAAATTCCGTTATGTTCACTAGGAGACAGGGCACAATATAAAGAATAGATGGCTTTTACGTAAAGAGCATGTTTCTTGGTAATTTCTGCTTGGTTGGATTCTTTAGCATCCTTATCTAAGACTTCTTTTCCCTTGTTAGATGTTGAAGTTTCCTTAAGTTGATTCCTCTTTCTATGACATCCCATTCCAGAGGATCTCTAGATCACAGGAATGCCTTTATTTTATTCTTTCACACACTGTATTCTTTTTCATCAAAATAAGGTGGCCTGGTATTGCTTTGCTCCTCCACGAGTCTTGGTGTTAAACTATTAGCCATAGAAGATCTTTAGCTCAGAAGTATAAACGCTTCAACAAAAGAGCACAAGGCTCTGATACCAATTGATGATGCTAGTACAAACAGCTAAAAGGGGGTGAATAAGTGTTCAAAAGAAACTTGACAAATAAATGCAAAATAAAATAAGTTGCAAGCAAAGTCTGAATAAAGATCAAAGTCTGATAAGCAAGCCACCAGACTTTTGGTAGATGTTCAAAATCTATTATGCGATGGAACAGACTTCTAAATAACCTGTAAGTATGCAACAAACTTAAATAAGAAGAGTTAAAGGAGGAGAAAATTGCACACAAGATTTATAGTGGTTCGGCTTAGATTAAGCCTATGTCCACTCTCTCACACTGGCAGCTTTCTAGTTGAAATTTACTATAGAATCAATAGAGAAGTACAATATTTCGAGTGCAAACACTCAGTGGAAGATTCTTTCTCCCTCATTAAGTCACTTTTCTCGTAATTTTCTCTCTTGAATACAATTTGTAAGAATTGTCATTAAAGAACAAGTGGTTGGAAAGACTTCAGGCTTTAGAATTTCAATTATCATGCACTATCTCAAATAGACTGAATGACCTTCTTAAATACTCTTCCACACCTCACTAGTCGTTGGCATTTTCTAAAGGAATTTCTTCCAATCAATCCGTTGGACATAATCGATTAAGGAAATCTTGTAGTCATTTGAAGATTGAGATGAAAATTTGTTGATTCTGGTCACCCATAGAAATAGGATCTAGGTTTCCATAAATAGATGCTTTCTAAAAAGAAACTTGTCTTCAGGATTGATACCATCAATTTGTGATAGATTCCATCAATGTATTTATAAAAGATAAGTGAGATTCTTCGCTAGAGAGCCAGATATTAAGGAAGAAATCCCTATAATGTTCATATTGAATCCTTGTAGCAAGATCAATAAATTTGAGTTTGATTATATCTTCGTTCTGGACTTGGTTTCAGTCTGGATTATGTTAGAGTGGGAAAGACTTCTGGAATGGATAGACTTTGACAAGTGTCTTCTACTATTCTTCAAAATAAGAAAAAAAATAAGAAAGTTTTGTCAACTTCAAAATCTGGTGGGAGTTTTTTCAACAATATGCACTCTCTCTCCTTGGTCTCCTTTTTGGGTTTAATTTTGTCCAGGGCGATTCGGACAAGGCATTAGGAATCATAACTTGCAATAGCGATGTTTATGAAAGCGGTGATTAATACGTGAATAGTGTATGGTAT
This sequence comes from Eucalyptus pumila, assembly GCA_016097595.1. Lineage (NCBI taxonomy): Eukaryota > Viridiplantae > Streptophyta > Magnoliopsida > Myrtales > Myrtaceae > Eucalyptus > Eucalyptus pumila. The sequence continues at coordinate 4,489,412 of CM027846.1, read as the reverse complement.
GTTCTCGAGGATATGATGACATTTAGGTCGTACTTCCCTTACTAAACCTATTCTCCTGACTCTAAAGCACTCGCTTATGGCCATGTCGTTTACAGTTCAGCGATTACATCTATTGATTACGCTACTTGCATAAGCTTCGCAAAGAATTAAATACTCAATAACGCCCAATTGCTGCGAGTTTCTCGTGTGACTCTACGACTGTAGGATGAGATATGAAAATTACCATTTCTCATAATATTGAAGACATTTCCAAAACTTTTGATCTAGTGTTTTCCTTTATAACAAATAATCCAATGTATAATAATGATAGTAATATCGGATAAATATTTTACTCTTTTAAAAATCAAAAAGAATTTTCCAAAATAAAAGTAGCCATAGTGCTTGGGCACGAGTCTTCGGCGTCTGAATTTAGCAAGTAATAGAGCATATGAAAATGCAAATTTTGAGAACAATGAAGAGTAAGTTCTTTTTTTTTTTTTTTTTTTTTTTTTTTTTTTTTTGCATTCAAAGAAGATGAAAATGGAGAAAATGATCCTTCATGATTATGGCATTTGAGGTTTGGGCATCTTAAATGTTGGTGGACTCAATTTGCTTTCCCGTAGGAAGATGGTTTATGGCTTACCACACACCAATCATCCATATCAATGTGAAGGGTGTGTCCTTAGCACGTCGTTCACACAATCCAAAACTACTTTCCCAAACGAAGCAACTTATCTAGCAAAGAAACCGTTGAGTTGATTTATTCTAATGGGTGTAGCCCATTCAATCATCAATCATTTGTGGTAATCATTGATATTTTGTTACTTCTATTGATGATTTTACTTGAAAAATTTGGGTGTATTTTTTTAAAGAAAAGTAAAAGTGTTATGTACTTTCAAAAAATTCCGAAAGTTAATTGAAAAGGAGAGTGAATATTTCATCAAGGGTTAATACCCTGAAAAACCCCAAACTAGTACACCCGTGACAAATTTATCTCGAGTGACTATAAAAAAACCATAACTGGTATATTTATAATAAATTTACTCCAAACTAATTTATTCGACCGCAAAAAACTCAAAACTGATAAATTTGTGACAAATATACCATCCGCTAAATTGGATTAATACCATAAAAAAATCACAAAAATTGTAAACTATGACAAACGGATTGTAAAATCCCAAATTGGTATATCAATCAACTGTCACGTGCCATTTAACTTAATAACTTAACAGTAAGATTTAACAAAAACTAACATATGGTAAATTTGTCACTAATGTACCTGTTTAGGATAAATTTATCAAAAGTATATCAGTTTTGGGTTTTTGATGGTCAAAAAAATAGTTTATGATAAATTTGTCACAGGTGTACCAATTTGGGGTTTTTCAAGGTATTAACCCTTTCATCAAAGCTATGAGCATTGATTGTGAATGAGAATTCACTTCAACCACATTAAACAAATTCTGTGATATCAAGGTATTCGGCGTTTTTATACAGCTCCATATTCTTCTCAACAAAATGGAATGATTGAATGAAAAAAAAACATAATCATTCTTGACATTATTCGAAGCATGTTAAAAAGCAAAAATCTGCATAAGGAGCTTTAGGGTGAAGTTATCATATGTTAGTCTATCTATAAAATAGATGTCCCACATATAGATTTGAAGACATAGCTCCAGGAGAAGCATGGAGCAGGATAACTTGATGTTTTGCATTGGAGAATTTTTGGAAGCGTTGCTTGTGCTTAGTCCCAAGCCAGAAAAGATTGAAGTTGGAAGACAATAGCAAAAAGCTCATTTTTATTAGGTATGACTCTTCATTAAAATCCTATAAATTATTCCATCCTAACACTTTGAAAGTGTACATAAGTGGAGATGTCAAATTTGATGAAGAAGGCATGTGGGAAGACAATCCAAAAGTTGAAGCGAATGTTCATGGTGATTCCAGCCAAATGGAGTTGAAGGATCACTCATCACCTTCTTCTCTAATATCTTCTTCAAGTTCATTACCTTCTAGTGGAGCTGATGAATTGTTAATACCAAGACCAAGGACATTGTCTGAGCTTTATGAAGCCATCGATGAGCCTTGCCTTGTATGCCTTCTTGCAAATTGTGAGCTACTTGCCTATGATAATGCTATCAAAGAAGAAAAATGGAGGAAAGCCATGAATGAAGAAATTGAAGCTATCGAGAGGAATCAATCATGGGAGCTTGCTGAACTTCTAAAGGACAAGAAAGCAGTTGGTGCTGAAGGGTGTACAAGGCCAAAATGAAGGAGAAAAGGGAAGTGACAAGGTATAAGGCTAGATTAGTCATGAAGGGGTACAATCAAAAGGGTGGATTGACTAGATGAAGTTTTTTGCCTGTGTCATCTATATAGAAACAATTAGATTGATCATTTCCTTAAGAAGAGGAAAAAGAAAAAGAAAGAGAAAAGTGTGTGTGGAAATGGAAGTTTTAGAATCTGCTTGGATTGATTGGTGGAAGATAACTTGATTTAAGGGGAAATGTTAGTAATTAAACCAAATTCATGAATGTCCTACATTCATGCATCGTAATTGTTCCTGTTTCTATGTCTAGTTTAATGTTTTTCAATTCAAAAAATATATTTTCTTGAAGTGTTAGACACATTTATGAGTTATTTCAGAGTAAATGTCACATGACAAGCTTATATAAAGGTGAGTATTTTAATCAATTCATAAGGTGAAATAATGTGAAATAGAAATTATAATAAATAAATAAATAAATAAATAAACCTATTCATCTCTTCTCTTCTTGATTAGAGTCAAGTTGTGTAAACAATGAGTGCTTTGCCTATAAATTCTTCTATCGAAAGCTAGTTTATAAAGTTGGCAGCCAGCTTAGACACTTGCTCTTAGACACTGCTCTTCGTTGTTCAAGTATGCTTACATTATCGCTCTTCGTTGCTCAAGTATGCCTACATTGCTAGGATATGTGGAAACACTCCTGTACCAAAAATCCCATGTGGGGATCAATGGGACGGACATTTGAGAGAAAAAAACGCAGGATTGTCCAGACGAAACGATCAGACTTGCTGCCTGATCCATTGTTGACTAGGGTTCATTGGAAAGGAAGTTGGTTGGTTGATCTATGGCTGAGCTTGGTGGTGGTGGACTGGCAGCAATTAGTTTGTGCGCGTGTAGATGGCGACGGCGCTGGTGGTGCCAGGCCAGTGGCAGTGGAGGCGACCTCGGTGATGGTTGCAAATCGACCAGTGATGTCCGTTGAGTTACAGGAGGTTCTAGTAGCGGTTGCTACCGAGTTCGGGAATTGCCAAGTTTTTTTTTGGTAAAGGTAATAATGGGAATTGCCAAGTTTATTGGTGGCGAGCAGCTAAATACATGTTCGGTAATGATTCTATTCCCAAGAACAATTTCTGATCAGAATTGATTTTTTTTATTCTATTCCCGGAAATAATTTCTAAGTATTTTAAGCCATTTAGTAACTGTCTAAAATTTCTGATTCTGGAATAAAATTGTGTTTGGTGTCGTATTCAAAATTTCTACTCAAAATCATTTTCTTTTAATTTTTAAATAATTTTATTACTTTTTTCCTTCTTTCTTTTTTTTTTCCTTTTTCTTCTTTTTTTTTTCCTTTCTCACTCATATTCTTCTTCTTCAAGTGGCCGGTTGTGAGTCCGAGGGCCAACGACCTCACCAAAGCGTCATCGGCCCTCGGTAAGGCAAGCCTCACTGAGGCTGGGCGAGGCCCGCTGAGCCTCGCTGGTGGCAGGGCTTGCCTCCGGCGAGCTCGCCGAACCTTGCCTTGGCCTGGTGAGCCTCCAGTGAGCTCGCTGGACCGGTTGCCAGCGATCGGCGGCGGTGGCAACCGCAATGGTGGATAAAAAAAAAGAAAAAAAGAAAAAATGTGCTTAATTCTATAATTGTTCCCGAGAATAATAATTAACTTTTTTTTATTTTTGATTCTATTTCAAATTTATTTCTAGAGACAAAAAAGTAAAAATTCATTCTTGGAAACAAAAATTTTACAAAATACGATTATGTTCCAAAACTATTCCCGCTAACAAAAAAAAAAATAGAATCTGGCACTGTTGGGATGATTACCAAACAGGCCCTAAAAGAGTTCATCATTTTTAAGCAAATGCTAGGGTTCTCGCAATTAAAAATGAAATTGCAGAAGCATCCAATCTGACCAACGTGGATAATAAATGGCAAGCCAACAGTATTAGTAACAGGGCAAATATCGAATCGATGACACAGATCGAAGAATCTTGCAGGAGTTTCTGAAACATACATGTCTTGATATCTGTATTTGATATTAGCATTCTACCCCGAAATACAACAGATCTTCAATAGGCTAAGTCTGATATAAGAGTTGAGCTTTATTTAGATATTTATTGTGAGTACTAACATGTGATTATCTGTTTCCAGTAATTCGAAAATGCTAAGTCATTTTGTCCTCTCTTTCATTCTTATTCCTGTTCCTTATTTCATGTTTCTTTGCTCTTGGAAGATGATTGTAGCTAAAAATGTATAGATCATACGATAATTAGCCTTGGAGAAATACTATCAGTGGAACTTACTGTAAGTTGTCTGCTGGTACTGTGAGTGCCTGCAGTTATTTTTCTCAATAAAGTATTGGAAGATATATGTTATTTGATTGGTAGAAGAAAACGACCCGGGAGGAGTTTGGATTGATCAATACACTACTTATTTTTGTTGCAGATGAAATCTATGAGGGAAGCATATTTACCTGAATTAGATGAGATGTACCAGAAAATCTCTTATGAAGTTACAGCTGGTATGTGAATAAAGTCTGCTATTGGGAACATTCCAAGAAAGTTATTGCTTACTTTTGATTCTTTCCTAATTTGTTACATGGAGTGAACATTTCTTAAGAAAAGCAGACTAATAATTGATTTTTAAATCTTTAAATGGTCTATCATCCTTTTTTATCTCTTTCTTATCATATGTTATTCTTATACATTGCAGCATGAGTCTCTTCCGCTACAGCCAAAGTCAGATCAGCTTGACAAATTGAAAAATTTTAAATTGATGTTGGAGCGCGTAATTGCTATTTTGCAAGTTACAAAGCTGATATAGTGCCTTCTTTCAAGGAGGAGGTGGTTCATTATGAGACACAGATTATAAACTTTATCAACACAAGTAGGCCTAGGAAAGTAGCTATGCAGCAAGGGCAACTTCCCCTCCTCATATGCACTCAATGCTGCCGCAGCAGCAGCAGCAATTGCAACCTCAAACTACTCAAGTGCAGTCACATGAAAATCAAATGAACCCTCAATTAGAATCAATGAATTTACAAGGTTCTGTAGCATCAATGCAGCAGAACAATATGGGAAATTTGAATCATTATTCTATGATTGATTCCCTACAGCCGAATTCCAATATGGACTCTGGAACAGGTAATGCCTTGAGTACAATGCAGGTGGTTGGTATGGGATCTATGCAGCAGAATCCTGTTGCTCCACAACAGGTGAACATGAGCACCATGCAGCAACAGGAACAACAGATGCTACAGACAGCAGCTTAAGCAACAATATCAGCAACGTCAAATGCATCAGCAACTCAAACAACAGCTTCTGCAGCAGCAGCTACAGCAGGCTAAGCAGCAGCTTCCTTCGCAACTGCAGACTCATCAAAGGCGTTCCAACATCCAACTCCGGAATGCAGCTTGGGCTCTGCTGATATTAGTAGTTGTCATCTACTATATTAAAGTTTTTCTTCTTTCTTAGCGTAGAAATTGATAGAGGACAAAAGAGGAGAGCATCCAAACTGACTAATGTTTGCCACTCACGCAGTTGAGGCGACCTCGGTGGTGGTTTCAAATCAATCAGTGGTTTCCGTTGAGTTGTAGCAGGTTCCAGTAGTGGTGGCTGGCGAGTTCGGGAATTGCCGAGCTTATTGGTGGCGAGTAGCCAAAGAGTGCTTCATTTTAAAGCAAAAGTTAGGGTTCTCGCAATTAAAAAAGAAATTGCAGAAGCATCCAATCCGACCAAGGTGGATAATAAATGGCAAGCCAACAGTATTAGTAACAGGGCAAATCGAACCGATGACTCAGATCGAAGAATCTTGCAGGAGTTTCTGAAACATACATGTCTTGATATCTGCATTTGATATTAGCATTCTACCCCGAAATACAACAGATCTTCAATAGGCTATCATCAAACAAATCTAAGAGAACTATTAATGTTACAACACGGACTGCACTTTGAATATACTCCTACGTGCTTCGCAGCCATCGCCCATCAAAGGGCGCTCGGGGAGCATCACAGCTTTTCTACAGGCAACGCCCTTTTTCGCAGGCTCTCCACACTTCCAACTGAATTGACAAGTTCTTCAATTAGACCATACATGCACTAAGCCGCGACGGTTGCCGGTGTATATCTCATTCCGTTCTTCGTCGTAGAAAAGTGCAGTTATGTCCTCGAGGGCCTCTGAGACCGTGCTTCTCATCCTCTGAGAGTGGCTCAGCAGCTTTTGCTTCTTCAATTTCCCGCCAAGCAACTTCGTCTTCTTCGTGTTCCCACCATCGCTGCTACACTCATCGACCTTTGGACTGCCATTAGTCGCATTTATCTTTGCCAGGCATTTCCCGGTCAAGATATTGCTGATATTGATTGACCCAGCTGTACCAAAAGAGACTTTCAAATGAATCCCATACACAAGCATCTAAAAATGTGAAGCCACAGTAACAGTCATCCCAGGCTATATGTAACTTGGGTGAAAAAGGAAGAATCAATGTATGTCAGAATAGAAGGGTAAATTTTAGAGAAGTGTATCCAATTGAGAGTAGCAAAGTCAATATTGCAAATACAGCAACAACGGAATCATGCAAGGTCCTTGCTCAAAGTCAATTTTGCAAAGAAGAATGTTTACCATTCCCTTCTGCCCAGTGATCGTCAGAATCAGCCTTGCAGTAAGAAATTATGAGATCCTGATCGCTTGTTATGTAGATGTTATTAGTGTTGCAATCCGGATGCCACAGAAGGTGATCCTCAAATGAAGTCACGAGCTCGCAAGGAAGTTCCATACTGAGACAGTTCTGTTTCTAAACGTCAAGAACAGCTGATTCTCATAAAGAAAGATGAATGCTGATGGAGTCATAAATTCCGTCCGGCTAACTTCCATCACTTCAGCATTCCGAACCTTCGAGGAAGAAAAACCAACAGTTACCAGGATGTAGATGGAAAAGACATAAAAGAGATATCCAGAGAGAAATATTCTGTACATCAAGTATTTGGAGATTCTCATTTTCTTGCTTGACCAGCAGCTTCTCATTGAACTGTTCTATGAAGTCCACCTTCTTATTACGATGAAGTAGATGGTTGAAGGCCTTGAGGACTGTCCCATCCTCTATTGACAGTATCTTAAGAGGAACGTGGCTAGTAGATCTATTAAAAATCAGTAGCATGATACCTGGACTGTAACCAGAAAAAATGGAAAAAGAGAGGCATTAGCAGTGTAAGATACATATGTATTACACAATGAAGCAGTGACATGTCATAATATGTACGTATTATCTGGAAATCCATCTCGTGATTTCTATATTCAATTTGTGATAGACAGAAGTTAGCATGCTCGCAAGAACTGTAGATATAGAGACTGAGTTTATGTTTACTGGCTACTGTAGTGACAGGCACTTACAACAGCACAGTTCTTCTTAAAGAGGATAACGCAAAGTATGATTGTATAGTTAACAACTGCACGTGCATCAATATATCTATAACTGAAGCATCTAGCTCATGTGGAAAGTACATATACTATCACCTAGGTTACATAGCTGATGGCACAAAGTCGGCAATTAAAGCCTTATGAGTAGTATTTTTTTTTTTCACCTGCCTTATGAGTAGTTCAAAGGGGGCTAAGCATCTAGCTAAAAGGTAGTTGAAACAACAAGACACATGGAAAGTACATGTACCATCACCTAAGTTACATAGCTGATTGCACAAATTCGGCAATTAAACTTATCTTAAGAAGCCTTATTAGGGTGCCTTTAGTAATCATTCTAACCCTAGGAACAATTTCTGCTCAGAAATTATTCTTTTTATTCAGCTCCAGAGAACAATTTTTGAGCATTCGAAGTGCTTGGTAACTATCCAACATTTGGTAAAACCCTTAAAATTGCTAGTCCGAACCATTTTCTTTTAATTATTGAATAATTTTATTAAATTTCTCCTTTTCCTTTTTTCTATTCTTTTTCCCTTTTCATCTTCTCCTTCTTGGCCGCTCGCTGGCCATGACCGAATCGCAACCACCCAAAAGGAGGAAGAAGAAGAAAAGGAAAGAAAAGGAAAGGAAAGAGAAGAAAAGAGGAGAAAAGAAGAAAAATTAAGCTTGATTCTGAATTTGTTCCCAAGAACAAAAACGCAACTTTTTCTACTTCTTGATTTTGTTTAGAATTTATTCCAGGGAAAAGTGGATTTTTGATCCCAAGAACCAAAAAACGGATTTTTGCTTCAGGAACAAAATATTTACCAAACAGATTTCTGTTCTAAATCTACTATCGAGAACCAAAAAATAGAATCAGTTATTATTTAGCCTATTAACAAACAGGCCCTTAGTAGTTTATAGAAGGGGGCCGTGACAAGTGAACTAGTATCACAACAAAATGCATCAATTAACAAAGGCCCTACTTGTTCTTCGCTTCACATGATTCATACCAAAAGTCACACTGGAAATTGAGCTTATCATTGTTCAAATTTGCAGGCAGACACAAGCAATGTGTCACAGAGAGAGAGAGAGATATTACCTGATTTTTATTTCTTGCACATGCTTGTCTGAGATGGAATACAACATTGTATAGTTTTTCAAGTCAAAGACCTTGTATATACTGGGCAAAAAATAAAAAAGCAGGGAGAAAGAGGAGCATCAATCAAGGAGTGAGTCTATGGTAACAATCTACAATTTTAGCAAAGAAGCATAACAAAGAAGTGTACCTATCCTGCGCCGAGTAAGTAAGAACCTTCCCATTTACATCATCGAACTCCACAAAGCCAGGCCACTTCAAGGATTCTGACTCAAAAAGAGCAAATCCAGCATCCGGTTGGCCCCTCCTTATGTATCTATCAGAAAACAGAATACATCATGTCATGTACTAAATCTGCTTCCTGAAGTTGAAAGAACAACAAACAAAAGGTAAACTGTACACACTCGATCCTTGTAGATCTGCATTTCAAGGAGCTGAAGTTGTCAGATGCATATACTGAAACTGTAATAAGTGAATCATTGTTCTTGTTGTAAAACAAACTCCGAATGACTTCATCAGGCGTAACATTCAAGAAACATATCCTTTCGTTTGATTCTGCACGAAAAGCCAAACATAAACTGTCACATGCAGATTCTCTTACAGAGTGTGTAGGCATTGGATTAGCTCACTAGATACTTGAGTGAAAATTTTCAGTCCAATATGGACAAATGAATCAAGTGGGCACCTCTGCTGAAAGCTGCACAAACACCCGAATGGTTAAGGGCAAAGACGATGTCATGTGCAGCCACTATCTCAATAACCTTTGTCCTGTTCATCAGGAAAGGTAATACAGGTGAACAATGTCCACTGGGGTCATGGGTATCGTATTCCTCCTGAAAAATAATGCATTGCCCATTGGTTAATAATAGTGCAACTTTGGGTAAGCTAAATATATATACTGGTCATGATGATAATCGCACTGACTAGAAAGGCAAAAGTGACCAAGTTTCAGAAACTATGATGCAAGATATATTATATTCACATCATTTTGAACAGATTTTAATCTGATTTCACTTTTCATGATGAAAAAAATTGATTAGAAGAGATCATTTGTCACCATCTAGTGGGACAGCAATTGGGATAAGAACTGGCAGTGTAAATCCTGCTTCCCGACCCATAACATCAGTTTGAACCAAAGACAAACACCATTCTGAAGATGCTGAACACAATTTTGTCCCAGCAGAAGATCCACCATGAATACTCCTAAAAGCACCAGATGCAGACAAATATACATCCTATGTCTAATTCCAAGATCTGCATTCAACGGTGCAGAGACATGGTCTACTAGCTATGGACTTGTCAAAACTAAGCATAACCTCATTCTCCTATATGATCTAATTGGAATCTCACAACTGTATGGCTCCCGAACAAAGTGGCTAAAACCCACTCAAACAAAAATACCTTCCTTTAACATGGCAACTCAAACCTAGACAGCGTAAAATGAGCAGACCCAGGAAGGGTAGAGTATATGCATCCACTCAGCTCGCTTAAAAAGAAGCTACTTCTCAATTGCGCACTTCAATTCAAGAACTATCACGGCATATTCACTATTCTTCTTTCTTACTCCAAATCTGTCTTCAGGCATTTTATCAACCTCAATCAAGCTCTAACAACTATAAAGTACCTGCAACCCTAGAATTAGAACGTTTGCACGAGCGAATTAAACATCCCAAGTCTCACATCTTTCCTTGATAAATCCATCCCGAGTACATCACGAATGACAACAAAGCGTACACAAGCCTACATGGTTCCTAGCGACACACGATCCAAAATCGAAGGATGGAACCCAAAGCCTTCGAAGCGAACCCAAATAGGAATTTACACTGACCGTCAATCGCATGTTGCGAAACCTCTCCTGGGCATTGCTCATGCTGAACGCGCGATCCCTCTTGGACCGAATCTCCCGCCTCTGCAGCTTCTTCACGCTGTTCACGAACCCCTCCCCGCGCGGCCTCTTCTTCGCGACGACCCTCCGGCCGGAGCACGGCCTAGGGTTCGCCAATATCCTCCTCCCTTCCATCATCATCCCCCACGGACACCACCACCACCACCACCACAGACCCCACCACGGACACCACCTCTCAGCGCAATTCAACCTCGACCCAACTGGGGCAACATCATCCCCCTCCCGGATTCACCTCGAACCACCGATTCCCGCGACGAGACGCGGCGTTCTTGAGGGAACCCAGAAACGGGTGGTGCTCAGCTGGAATTGGGGAAAGAGGAATTTGCACAGGGGGGAGGGGGGAAGAGAGAGGTTCTTGGGGAGGGGGGAATTGGGTTGGGGGTCCTTCGATTATGGACGTGGGGATCGAAGGGATGGAACTGTTAGGGGCTTTGGTGTGGGGATCTTTGACGAGGCTTCTTCGCCCAAAGCGAAAACCACGACCCTCTCGGAGCAAATGGAGCACCCACGCCGAGCCGGGAAGGAACAATGGAGACCTCCAAGTTAAAGAGAAAGGTGTCGGTCAGCTGGATTAAAGGATGGGTGAATGAATATCTTATAATTCAAAATGATCCACCAATTTTTCTTTTTCTCTTTTTCCTTTTTCAAAATGATCAAGGCATGTTCTGAAAAATAAGGATATCGCAAGCGTCATAAATTTTCTCCCGCTTTATAATCAAAGGAGATTTTCAATCGAGTACCTCAAATTTCCAGATTTGGCTCCATACGAGGATTCCTTTAATTAATATTGTCATGTCACGTAGTTTTATGGCATTAGTGACTTGCTCTACAAAAGTTAAACATGACTGATTATACGGTTCGGTTATCTAGTAAAAGTCGCGACATCTCCATTTAGGTAATTGATGATGAGGAGAGGAAAATAATGATGAATTAAATGATTTTAACTACTTGATATAACTATTTAAGGTGGCATCGTGCCTAGAGACCAACATTGGATGAGGAGGTGGATTGTCGATTAAAAGTGAATATTTGAATCAAGAATCGTACCAAACCAAACAGATCTAGGCGATTCGCTGATTCCTAAGAGAACTAGCTTCATTCCCAATTCTTAAAATTTGAAATCAATGATTATCAGTTATGTTCTTAGTTCTAAGTGTGGACTAAATCACCGGGACTAAATCACCGGGACTAAATCAATACATTTTTTTTATTAGCAAGGTAATGATACTAGATCATATTTTATCACACTTTTGGCATCTTTCCATCGAGATTTTCATTAATCAAAGATCCAAAACACTAAAGAACGAGACTTTAGATTATGCAACAACACTTACAGTCTTATAGGGAATAGAAAAAAAAAAAGATATTACTACCGGGACCACGTAGGCTAGTTCTCACTTCTACAAAATGGAAACCAATCCGTTCTAAAATCGATCACCCCTCTATTTAATGGTGTTTTTTTTTTTTTCGCATTGACATATGATGCCTTATAGTGACTAACATCTTAAATTTTGAGGTACTTGGTTCACAAAAAAAGAGCTTCGATATTTGAATGTGATGCTGGGCAAAGGCTCAGATATTTACGGTGTCATTATCCCTATCTTAAAAGGTCCAATGCAGCGGGGTTGCAATGGCGGAGTGCCAAGTTGGACAATAAAAATGCCAGTACAATGTTATCTACGTGTTGTTAAGTGGGTACTCTCCGATCTCCTATTTGAGATGAGGCCATGTGCGCGCTCACACAATAGAGAGATTATGTAAGATAGCTGTCATTATCATCTACATCTTCGACTTAGCAGGGAGGGGGTTGGCTGCCGCGATTGGTAGGCCTTGAGGTTTTCAGATTGCAAAGATAAAACGCCTGTAAGATATGTACTTAAAAGTTTTGCTTAAATTTAAGAAAAATTGATATCTCTAAGATGACATTGGCAAATGACTCAAATCGGAATATGATGATCTAAAATTAATTGATAAATTTATCGGATAAAGTGTTGGTACATCGCTCTTTTTATAAATTAGATTAATATCCCGAAAAAATCCAAACCGATACACCCGTAACAAATTTGCTAAAACTAATTTTTTTATTACCAAAAACTCCAAACTAGTACATCTTTGATAAATTTATCCCAAATTGGTATACTTGTAACAAATTTACCTTTTATTAGTTTTTCATTAAATTTTAATGTCAAATTACTAAGTTAAATGATATGTAATAGTGGACTAGTGTATTAGTTTGTGATTTTATTATATTTTTGTTACGCTGTATTATTTTTGTGGTTTTTTTTATATATTTGTCACAAATATACTAATTTGAGATTTGTGGTGGTTGAACAAATTAATTTTTTGTAAATTTATCACAAATATATCAATGGTTCCAGCTTTTTTGTGGTCAAAAAAATTAGTTTTTAGTAAACAGCTTTTTATCCACACGAGTGAAACTTCTTGAAGCACTATTCACGGTGCTCTCTCTAGAGGGCGATTGGCACTTTTTCTACTTCCCGGCCTTCGATCGATTCCGGCTACCTTGGGCAGTGGTTGGGCCTGATTTTTGGAGGGAAAGGGCACCTTCTACTTCTCCTTCAAAACCCTCAAGGGTTAGCCTTGCCTTGTTCCTTCTTTTGGGCCGCGATAGAGGAGATCGCGTAGGGTTTCTGCGATCTGCTTCACCGCTGCTACTGGGAGCTTTTGACCGGTAGTTGGGGTTGTTTTTTGGAAGGAAGGTCCTCCGTCTACCCTTCTTCAAAGCTCATGAGGTGCTAATTGGTATGTTTTTCTTATGGGCCTCTTGCTTGTATTCGACTAGGGTTTTACTCTCGTTGCTTTGGTCTCATTGTGGTTTTCTCTCTGCGATGTCTTCTTCATTGGTTGTGGCCCGTAATGGTGGGGAAGGCCCTAGTGCCCAAAGCCCTTCCCCTCCTGCTCCTAGCCGTTCAACCCAAGGGGATTCCTCCAAAGTAGTTATGGAACGCTTTGTCCCGACTTCGACTGGTCATGAGGACCAAGGGCCTCGGCCTTCCCGTGGACCTGCAGGACCGCGCAGTAAGAGTCGAGCCAGGTCCACCTCAAAGAATCCTCAACAGAGGAACAACTCTAAGAACCCTAATGCTCGATCCCGGGTTGTTGTGGCAAAGGAAGCTACTAAGGGATACGATTTGGAGTATTCTCCACCGACTTATGTGAACGATATGCCCGTTGTTGAGCTGTCGATAATGATCTTGAAGCGGCCGACCCCAAGCTGAAAGAGTGCCTGGCGGGTTACTTCATTAGGAGAAGACTTCCGTTCAAAGTCACTGAGTCGGCCCTAAAAAACGCTTGAGGCCTAAATTTGGCCGAGGTGATATCCAACGGCCAAGGTTTTTTCTTCTTTCATATACCCGATGCTCAGTTTCGTAAAAAGATCCTGGAAGGAGGACCTATTACCGTGGCCAGAGTGCTGCTAGTATTGCAACAATGCACACCGACTTTGGAACTGAAGAAGGATAGTCACCTGACAGTACTGATTTGGATTAGATTGAGGAACTTGCCCCTTGCGTTTTGATATTCTCAAGTGATCGGTAAGTCGCTAGTGTGGTGGGGAAACCGCTCTACGTGGACCGTCGCACCGAGCAGATGAAGATGCTAGCTTTCGCCAAGGTTTGTGTGGAAATTACGGTGAATCAACCGACTTGTGAGTCTGTGGAAGTGGCTCACAGAGGTCAAACTTGTTCGGTGAACGTAGAGTATGAGTGGAGGCCTCATGCTTGTCTTGGATGTGGCATTTTTTGCCACAATTGTACACCTGCTTCTACTGGACCTTCTGCTTTGAAGATCCTAGCTGTTCTTAATGCTCGAGGTGATTCGCAAGTTCCTTGTCCAATGCGTGAAGTGGACCAGATTCGGGTTGTTGATGAGATGGATCACCCTCTTGAGGGAGGTATTAGCCCTGGTAACGCTCGACCCCCTCCCTCAGTTATGGTTGCCCCTCCAGCAGCTAGTGCTTCGGTTGTTGGTGTCGAAAGTAGCAAGATAGTGGATGTTGTTGTTGCCCCAGTAGCCGTTGATGATATTCCTTCCTCAGGGGCTAACCCGAGTTGGAAACAAGTTAAGGGCAAGAAGAAAAAGGGCCCTGGTAGCAAGGATGTAGCGTTGTTCATGCTGGCACCTTCTATAGACGGTGATCAGTCCTTAATGCTTAAGGACCTTGTTCCTAAAGTTATTCTCGGTAACCTTGTTCAAAAGATTCAAGCTTTGTCTACGACTGCCTCTAAGCCAGGAGAAGGCCGCTTATCCTCTAGAGGGACAATAGTTATTCCGAATTCCTTCAATAGACATTGAGGACCCTAATTTATGTTCGAATGATGATGATTTTTTGTCTACATGCCCTCCTTCTCCAAGAGGCCATTATGCTATCGAGGACTTTGAAACCCTATAAGAGAGGCTACAAAAATTGCTCCCCGATCCTTCCCATTCGGTTCCCCGCCTTTCCGGTCGACATAAGGCCTCAAAAGTGGTAATCATACTTTCCTTGTGTTATGTATATAGATATTTAGAATATAAGGGGCATGGCGAACCCCATAAGGCGTGCTAAATTAGAAGATTTGTTTCTTCGAATAACCTGTGTTTTGTTGGTCTCTCGAGACTAAAGTTCATGAATCTCTTTTTGATCCTATTTCCTCCCGTTTTTTGACAGGTGGAACTAGATTGCAAATTTTGAGATTGCCCCTTGTGGGAGAATCTGGGTTGGATGGAATCTGGATTTTGTTCATTTTGAAATCTCAGTGATTAATGCTCAAGCTATCCATGGGCACTTGAAGTTTATTTTGACAGGATTGACTTGTTGTCTTTCAGTTATTTATGGTAAACATTCATTTGCTCGTCGTCATTCCCTATGGGAACACCTTGGTCGGATGAGCCGTCTGGTGCAGGATTTGGCTTGGTTGGTTGTTGGTGACTTTAATGCCATCAAAGAACCGTCGATCGTGGCCGGGTAAGTGGGAGTTCCACAACTTGAATACCTTGCTTTGATGAATTCAACCATTGCCTAGCCCGGGCTAAGTTGAGGATTTAAGGTATGTCACTTCGATATACTTGGTCCACTTCTTCCGCGATGGTAGAAAGATGAGGAAGATTGATCGAGTTCAAGTTAATACAAGTGAAATGATGAATTCTCCTTCTCCAAAGCTTCCTTTTTGAACTCGGGGATCTCTGACCACTCCCCCATGGTTGTCAGAGTTCTCAGCCCGGTTTCAAGAAGGAAGCCGTTCAAGTTCTGTGAATTTTGGATGAAGCATCCTGAGTTTTCTTCTATTGTGCAACAAGTCTGGGAGAGTCCAATGGATGGGGTTCCTATGTTCAAATTAGTTTGCAAGTTAAAGGCTCTTAAAAGCTGTCTTAAGCGGCTCAATAAAGAGGCCTTTTCTAACATTTCGATGAGGACTAAAGAGGCAAGGAATGCTTTACGTATTACCTAGCTCGGTCTTCAGAGGATCCAAGAAATGTTATGCTTATCGATCTAGAGAAGACCCAACGCCGTGTCTTTGTTGACTTGCGTACCCATGAGGAATCATTTTTTAGACAAAAATCCGAGTGAGATGGCTCGGAAGGTGACCTTAATACAAAATTTTTCATTAGTCAATCAATAAAAAATAGCTCGGAACCGAATCCTCTCGATAAAGATCATTCAGCTCCTTAGTCACGGATCCGACTTGGTGCCTTCGGTATTCGTCTCCTTCTTCTCTAACCTCTTGTCGCGTGCTTGCTATTGTGAAGCCTTCGTTGCAGAAGTTAAAGGAGTTCATCAGAGGCCGTTTCGGTTGACTGTGTTTGTACTCTCTCTATGCCGGTTTTGGATTATAAGATCCGTGATACTCTATTTTCTTTGGCCCATGGCAAAGCTCTGGACCGGATGGGTTTACAATGGAATTCTATATGAGCAATTAGGAGCTGGTGGAGCCATTAGTCTTAGATGTTGTGAAGGATTTCTTCTCCATGGGTCAAGTTAAGGGAGGTTAACAACACGATTTTAGCTTTGATGCCTAAAGTTCCTAATGCCCGTGTCGTTTTCGATTTTAGGCCCAAAGCTTATTGTAACACTATATATAAAATAATTACCAAGATTTTGGCCAATCGAATAGCGGCCGTGGCCGATGATCCGATAAGCTCCTCCCAGGATGCCTTTATCAAGGGTAGGAGGATTAGAGACAATATTCTCTTAGCCTAAGAGTTATTTGCAAGTTTCCACCGTGATCCTTACTTGCCAAAGTGTGCTATTAAGGTGGACCTCCGTGGGCTTATGATACAATCGATCGGGATTTTATTGAGCTCACCCTATCAGATTTGGTTTTCTTGATTAGATGATCAAACTTATTATGGTTTGCGTTTTGAACACCGAAATATTTCATCTCTCGTCAATGGTAAGCTACATGGCTTTTTCTCAAAGTGACGGGGCTTCGGCAAGGAGACCCTATGCCCCCTATCCCTTTACCCTTGTCATGGAGGTTTTCTTTGGGATTTTGAGTTCCTGCACAGCTCAGGAGAATTTTAAGTATTTTTGGAGGTGTAAAGCCATTAATCTTTCTCACCTCTTCTTTGCCAATGATGTTTTTCTATTTTGTCAGGCTGATTGGACATCGGTGACTCTCCTCAAAAGAGGTCTTGATATTTTCTCCTCTTGAAGCGGATTGCTTCCTAATAAGAACAAAAGTAAGGTATTTCTTTACGGGGGACCTCCTCTCGTGAGAAATATTATCATGGCTTTTGATTTCTAGGAAGGGAAACTTCCAATGCGGTACCTAGGAGTGCCTATCATTTCCTCTAAGCTTAGGAAAATGGATTGCATTGCTCTTGTCGACCGGATCACAGCCCTCGTGTGTAGTCGTGACTCCACCGATTTCTTTCCTTTGCGGGAAGACTTCAGTTGATCAAGTCAGTGCTTCATTCTATTCAAGCCTTTTGGGCCAGTATTTTTGCCCTCCCCTATTCGGTGTTAGACCACATTGAGCAGATTTTGAGGCAATTTCTCTAGAAGGGCTCTTCCCTAGGCTATGGAGGCACTAAGGTTGCTTAGGAGGATGTCTATGTTCCCAAGGTTGAGGGTGGTCTCGGTTATGAAGGTTGTGAGAATGCAACAAAGCGGCCATTCTTAAATATATTTGGATTTTGTTTACAGATAAAAAGTCCCATTGGTGCCATTGGATCCACTCTAACTTCTTAAAGAGGGTTAATTTCTGGATCTCTACCACTCCTATCGTGTGCTCCTGGGCGTGGAAGAATATTCTAAAATTGAGAAGTGATTTTAGGCTCTTTTCTTTGAAAAGTAAGAGATGGTAGGTCAGTCTCACTTTGGCATGACAATTGGCACTAGAAAGGCCCACTCGAGCCTTGTCCTTTCGGAGTCTCTTATTGCTTATTCAGGCCTTTCTCAATGCGACGATTGCTGAATTTCTTTCACCGGTGGGTCAGCATTTCAGGTCTCTTTTCCCGAGTGTTAGGACCTTTCCTTTCGACCCTTGCTCGAGCCCCGGTAGGTTCTTTTGGCATGGATCATCTTCCGGGATCTTCTTGGTGGCTTCAACTTGGGAGGTTCTAAGAACCAAGAAGGACCGTGTTCCCTAGGCCCACTTTATCTGGAACATGTCCATGGCACCTAGATTTCAATTTAACCTTTGGTTAATTATCAGGAATCGCCTACCTACTCAGGTTTTTCTCTTATCTTATGGCAAAATCAACTATGAATTATGTGCCTTTTGTAATGCCACTCCGGACTTGATTGATCATCTCTTTTTCGAGTGCCATGTCTTTGTGATGCTTGCTTTTTTCTCAGCTGTGCGGTGTAATCTTCCTTGGTGTAATAGGCCTTGGGCGAAGACCATCCGTTGGGCCTTGAGATTCCTCTCTAGTAAGGATTTTTTCCACTCCATTGCCCGTTTTCTTTTGAGCCTTGTGCCACTTAATCTAGAAGAAAAGGAACATCATCATCTTTTGTGGCAAAGTGCTCAGAGATCTCTACTTTGAAAGAGCAACTTATCAAAGTCGTTAAGGATAAGGTTCTTACCTTCAGCAAGGTGCCGGACAACCATAGGAACAGGTAGCTTCAGCGTGGGTGGGGTTTTCACCCTTCTGTTTTTGACGGAACCAACACTCATCTTACCTAGTTAGGTGGTTTGGTCAGGTTGTTTTTTCTTCCTTGTGGCATTTAGCCTAGGCTTGTGTTGTCATTTTGTTCAGTTGTGTTTTTTATTCCTGTTTTCTCTTTCTTTTACTTCGCTCCCTTCAACCCATTCTGCATGTTCGATTTATGAGTGAAAGTTCTTGGCATCGAATTCTATGTATATTAGCTTTCCCTTTTTATATAATTACACCAAAAAAAAATAGTTTTTAGTAAATTTATCATAGGTGTACCAATCTGTGGTTGTTCACGATATTAACATTTATAAATTTGATGTAAGAGCTAGTGAGCTTACAATTTTCATTAACTATCTTGATAAAACATATTAGTTGCTACAGAAATTGATAATTTCGAAATGACCAAATGGATATTGAGAAGTTGCTCAAATAAGAGTTGATGATTTAATGCTGGATGGTAAATTCTCATGTTATGGTTGTTAAGGAGTTGGCAATTGCAACAAATTAGTAAACTTTGCGAATAAATTTAGTAATTTATGGGGACAATTTTTTAATATGAAACGATCAAGTCAACGTGAGTAATTTCAAATCAAAGTTGTAGCTTACTAATAAGATATTAGACAAATAATTTATGCCAGTTGCATTTTTTTTTCTCAAACAATGTTATTTATGACCTAAAACATTCTAAGAAATTCGTTAACATGGAAAAAAAAATTCACCTATTGTGAGTTAGCATATCTATTGTAATTAACCCGGTTTTTCCTAGTTCTAAATATAAATCCCCTCACTGGAATCACAAGAGCTCTAAAGCTTTGTTGGGGCCATCCCAAGAGTAACTTCTACAATGAAAAGGTTATTTGGATTGTGAAAATGTTCTCCACTTTCTGAAAAGTGGCAAACATTTTTCCCACCTTTGATGTTGTTTTACCATTAGCCTTTGACGCTATAATTGGCCCAACAAACTCTAAGTTTTACGGCCATACCCACTTTTTCGCAGCTCATATTGGAACAAATTAATTTTGTGAAGTCTTCAACATCACGTATCACATACTACCAATTCCTAGTAGTCGAGCAGTTTAAAATTCTCTCTCTCTCTCTCTCTCTCTCTCTCTCTCTCTCTCTCTCTCTATGTTGTAAAAACTTGCAATTTTTATCGCATATCCATTTACACTATGATGTGTAAGGATTTGCCACACAATCGCAAAGAAAATAGAGAGTAAAAAGGAGAAAAAGAATTTTAAAGGTAAGTTTTTATCCTAGTTCACATATATACTAGGCTATGTCCATTGAAGATTCCATTGTAATTAACACATCGCTCTTTGTTATATATATATGAATTCATCGTGAGGATTCTTCTATTGCTTTCTTAGGTGGAGTAGCTCTGGTATGACATAGTTCTTTTGGATTTTTCCATGACAATTTATTAATTTTAGGAATAGTTCATCATTTGAGTCATTTGTGACCTTATCAATGGTATTAATTTGATTAGGTGAATCTTTTACGACTAATTTTTTTAATGTTGGTGTACCAAAGGTTGAAGTTGATTCCTCCATTGGGGATTTTAATAATTTCTTTCTACGTTCTAAGGCTTTTTAGTAAATTTTGGAGATAATTCTTTTGGTAATTCAAAAGTCTTGAATATAGGTGATCTTAAAGTTTATTTTTGGATAAGTAGCTACTTATGAGTCCAAACCAAACTACTAATAAAATATGAAGTCAAACTATAAAAAGCCTTTAGTATTACGGGAGCGCTACCCACAATGGTAGAGAGTATGAACCACACCCCAATATTCTCTTATTTGGTGAATATTCTACACGCTTCTTGGTAAAAAAAAATAAATCAACATCGCTCATCTTTGTGTCAATTTTTTCCAACACTACAACCTTTTGTTCCACTTTCTCTCGAATGAAGTAATATCAAATGCCGATATGCTTTATTCTTGCTTGAAATTCAAGATTCTTAGTCAATAATATAGCACTTTGGCTATCGTATCCAATCTTCACTCCTCCTTGTGCAAAACCAAGTCCTTTACACAATCTGTAGCCACATTTCTTTAGTAGGATGATTAAGGGCCATGTGCTTTGCCTCAATAGTAAAGCAATTATGTTCCATTTCTTACTCATCAACTCATAGCTCCATTGAATAAGAAACAATATGTTTGTAGGTTGATAATCAAATACATCGTGAAGATAACAAAGCACTCCCGCTTTGCCACCATTCGATGCTCTTTCCCCAAATTGGACATATATGTGCTCTTTAATAGGATTTACTCCTCCTTGTGTATAACCAAGTTCTTTACACAATTTGTGCAGCCACATCACTTCCTTAGCAACATGATTAATGGCCATATACCTTGCCTCGGTGGTTGAAAAACCAATTGTGCTTTGTCGCTTACTCATCCAACTCATGATTCGTCAAATAAGGAAACAACATATTCACTCAAGTTGACCTCCTCCTATCAATGTCACCTCCCCAATCAGCATCCACAAAACACTTAGTTCTAACACTTGTTAACCTTTTGAGGTTTTCATGCCTTCATAGTATAGCTCAAAGTCAGATTTACAGTGAAGATAATGAAGCACTTGCTTTGCTACCATCCAATGCTCTTTCTCTAGATTGGACATATATCTACTCAATACTTCATTGCTTGAGCAATATTTGGATAAGTATATACCATAAAGCATACATCTAGATCCTAATTGCGCTGAGATGGGAGTGTTGTCATCTCTTTAGCTTCCTTTTCAAAGTGTCTTAGGACATTGAAGTGCCAATAACTTGGAACTTGTGGATATGGGGTCTCATGGATTTACAATTGACTATGTTGAACTTTGTCAACACACTTTCAACATATTTCTTCTAATCTCATCCACCTCTTCCCACTTTCACGCTCCTTTTAATCTTGCATGCTCAAGATGAAGCTTATTGGGTCTAAATCTTTCATCTTAAATTATTTTGTCGATGGTCATTTCACAGTGTTAATCATTCTTAAACTATTCCACAACTAGCATCATAACATCAACATACAAGGTTATGATAGAAAAGTCATCATCTAAACTTTTCACATACACCCAATGATCAACATCATAACAAACAAAGATAAACTTCAAGACATATAGGCTGAACTTCTAGTACCATATCCTTGGAGATTGTTTTATGCTATACAAAGACTTGTTTAATTTGCAAAAAAACCTTCTTTTTCCTTGATCTGCAACCCTTCTGGTTACTTAGTGTAGATATTTTTGTCATAATCACCATGGAGGAATGATGTCTTCACATCAAGTTGCTCTACCTCAGCATTGTATGCATACGGGTACAAATAAGACAAGCCTTATAGAATTTAGTTTTACAACGAGAGAAAAATCTCACCATAATTGACTCCATCTATCTGCAAGTATCACTTCACAATTAAATGAGTTTTGTATCATTTTATCTCTCCATTAGATATTTTCTTGAATACACTTGCAACTAATTGCCTTTTGATTTGCGGCGGTTTTGCAAATTTCATGTCATGTTATTTTATAGTGAGTCTATCTCATCTTTCGTAGTTTTCGCCTCGCTTGGCATCCTTCACACTTCCTCTTCCATGTTAGTACTTGGATCATCACCCGTAATAGTCAAAGCATAATTTTATTATTGACAAACAACATATACCTCTCTTGTGGTCTTCTCAACCTTTCAACCTTCTTAAGATTAGTTCAGGTTGTGCTTCATCTTCAAATTTAGTTTCAGAATCTACTACATCATCCATTACATTAGGTTCATCAACATCATAATCTGATTTTTTTGTTCCAACTTATGTAACATCTGTCTCTTCCTTCAAACGACATCTAACTCAACCATTCGTGATTTTTCAGGATCTTGTGAAACAATTTGATTTGTTATATTAATAAACACCACATCCCTACTGTAGATGATACCATTAGTATCAGGACTCCATAGTTTATACCATTTGACATCATCCTTGTACCCAATGAAGGTGCACTTCTTTGACTTGCTCTCAACCTTGTTCCTCTTTTCTTTTGGCATGTGCATATACGCTTCATAGCCAAACACTCTAACATTGGATATGTTTGGCTTTTCCCCCACAATGCCTCAAACAACATCTAATCCTTCAAAGCTGTTGTGTAGGACCTATTCTTCAATTAACATGTAGTACCCATTGCTTCTTCCCAATATTTAATTGCTAGCTTGCATAGCATATTCTTTGCCTTCTACACGAGAAACTGATTAGGCCTCTCTGCCACCCCATTTTGTTGAGGTGAATGGGGCATTTTTTCTACCTTGCAATGCCATTACTCACACAGAATTGATCGAATTTCACTAAACAAAATTCTTCTGTTATTAATACACAAAACTTTGATTTTTCTGTCCAAGTGATTTTCCACCAAAGTTTTGAACTCGCAAAATTTTTCAAACACATTTCTTTTCCTCTACAAGAAATATATCTATACATATTTGAAATAATCATTAGCAAAAGAAACATAATATTTTAATTTTCCAAACGATTCTATAGGTATAGGACCAAAGACATCACTATGGATCATATCCGAAATCCCTCTAGCTCTCCTTTCTATGGAATCAAAAAATACCCGATAGAACAACTTGAGATTCTGTTTGCCATCTTCTTTGAGGTAATGGTCATTAGTCCTTTCTCACTAATATGACCCAATCTTCGATACCATAGCATCAAAAGATCTTCTTCCACCTACTTTGAGATACAACTGTCTCCACCAATCACTATGCTTCTTAATAACTTCCATAATTTTCCACATTGTTCACCTTTGGCAATCACTATAGATCCATGGGTTAGCTTGCATGAATATTTATCGCTAGTGAAAGTAATGTTAGCATTTGCCATGATTTCCACAAAAATGAGATTCCTAGTAAGACCGGCAATATGCATTATATTCGGAAGATTCTTAATTGTCCTATCTTTCATCTTCAACTCCACCTTCCTACGACCAACAATATCAAGCATCATGTCATCTCTCATTTGTATTGTGCCTCTTTGATGTAGCTTATAACAGCAAAGTGAGGCATCATGTAGAAAGATACTCCAGTATCAATTATCCACACACTACAATCACCCTTCAGTGAATTGCAAACGAGATATATGTCTCCTATTCTACTGTCAACATCCTTCTTTGTACTATAGCATGATGCCTTCTCTCGCTTCTTTGGACTTACACTTTTGCTTCTGCAATCTTTCTTCAAGTGTCCAAGCTTTTTGCACCTCTAACATGTTATATTTGATAAATGTTGGCTTTTAAGTCTTCCTCTAGGCTTATTCCTACCATCAAATCTAGATTTGGATCGTTTACTGTTCCTTCCTCTTATGAAAAGAGCCTCTTGCATTGCACCGTCGAAGTTGCTCTCTTTATCTCCTCATATATTAGAACAGCTACAACACCCTCAAAAGATAACACACTAATGCTAGTGTCAATAAAACAATGATATGTTCCCATGAGTTCGACAATGAACACAGTGAAGTACATGTTTTATTTT